>JAYESA010000918.1:52500-60000 GCA_036927795.1 Iris macrosiphon | reverse complement strand
TGATTGTGTGCTTGGTACACAATATTTGACTTCCGCTGCAACTTGGTTGTTTCAATGATAACATTTGGTGTTTGACAACATCGCCTTGTACGAGCGCAACTCCAGGCTCGTACGGCATCACGTCCCGATGAGAACGATTGTCCTGCGGGAGAGCTGTAAACGTGGTGATTCACGTTCAGCGGGGACTATCGAGCTTGCGGGAGATTGGGGCGTGACGAATTGGTATCAGAGCGCCCGGTTCATTTCTTCGGACTTGGTCCTTCGCTTCATCACGAACTCTAAATAGCTTCCGCGTGTCGTTTAGCTCTTGACTCTACTCAGTGCCGCATCGGATGTTTCATGCAATAAGTCTATTTATTTCTGGTTTTGGCTGCATGTTATTCTGTGTTGGGTTGCCTTGGTTGGTTTTCGTAGGATCGCTTAGCCTCGTTAGGCGTTGTTGCATTCGTGCAGCAAGTTGGTTGGCGTTGTTGCATTTGTGCAACAAGTGTGGGCTTCCGTTGGGTTGGTTGGCTTATCGTTCTGGAGTTTCTGGTTGCCTCAATGGATCAGTTGGTTGGCTAACGAGATTTGGTTATGCGGCATGTTTTGAGTAGAAACTTTCGATGGGAATGGATCCTTGCACGAGTTGCTCGTCAAGCGATTGTGTTGGATAGAAGTTGGAATTTTGGCTGTGGCGCATCGGTTGGGCAGATTTGAGTTGGCTTGAGAAATATCAGATAAGTTGGCATGAGTTGCTCGTACAATAAAGATATAGAACCGTTGGGTATTGGGTTGGACTACTTGGAATACAATCGTTGCACGATTGCTTGTGTTGCGAAAGTATCAGACGGTTTGAGAATAGCTGGGAGCAATGAGAATGGAACATAGCACGAGTTGCCTAACGAAATTGATGGTTAAAGAATCGGCTAAGTTTTGTGTCAGACTTAAGATGGGAAAGGCATGATCACACATAAGAGATGGTTCGAACGGATCTTGGATTCGTGAAAGGAAACGTAATGTGAGTAGCGAACTGATTCGAAGTGGTATATGGGATCAAATGTGTTAAGCAAGGCATTGGAAATATTTTGGTTGGACATCTATTGGAATTGCCTGAACGGACTCGGATAACGAATACAAGTCGGTTGGTGCAAATCGATTGAGTTGGAAAGAGTAAAAATGGAGCAAGCGAATATTGAGTTATGATTCGGCAGAATCACCTCGGAATAGCCGGTTTGGGATAGACGCTGGTTGACGCAGATTTTGCACGAGGGCAACTATATGTCCAAGTGGTATATGGTGCAATGGAATTTGACTCGGGTATCCTTCGATACATTAAACTTGAGAACTCAAGGACGGAGTCGTGCAAATGGAAGTATCTTTGGGCTTGAGAGATGGATCGAATCGGAACGAACATTTGGGTTACGCTTGAGCAAAGCGATGGGATTATCAGAAGGATAGCGAGCACGGACTACGATTTTGGGCAACATATTTGAGCTGTTGGTTGAGCAATGAAACACGATCTTGGTTTGGAGGGACAATGCGATGGACTTGAACGGTCTGGAAGGATTTTGAATGTTGTTGCTCGTGAAGTTGACTCAGGTTTAGCGGAAATAGAATTTTGGGCAAGATGGTGCAACGATAGTAAACAGATTCTCCGGAAGACGTGGACGGACGTTTGAAGATAGCTAAATGTGATAGCAACGTCGGAACAAATCACTGCATTGCTCGAGTAAGTTGGAAGTGCATTGTGGGACGCAGCAAATGGATAAGAATTGGAGCAAGTCTTGGGTTTTGAGAATCAATGGAATCGATAGTGCGAGAATCGAATATGCAATTCAGAAATTTGATGGATTCAGGACAGAACGGCGGATTGATGGAATAAGGTTTCAACGAGCGCGGTTCTCGGATTCAGAAACTTCGCTCGGATGAATGGTTGGATTTTGAGTCAGATTTTCAGATGAGATATAGCATGGTTTATAGTAACTGTCCATCGTGATGATTACAATTATCAAGCGTAGCTTCGGGACAGCTGACCCTAAGCGACCTTGCCCGCTGAATCAGATATGAATATGGTAGACCCATAGAACGACCTTTGAGGCGGCGTATTTGGGAATGCGTCGAGGGCAGATGTGAGCAGTGTGATTTGGTTTATTGACTGAGTGTTGGATTTGAGAGATCCTTGGGATAGCCTTCAGCTGAAGATACAGCCGGAAGATCGAAGCGATGGTGGAAGTAGCCTTGTCAACTGATGAGATTCAGAGTCGCAGATTTTTATCGATGGCATCGCCTCTGACTCATCGTGCCCTGGAAGGGAATAGCATTCATATGAATTAACGACTGTGAAACTAGCTCGTGAAGTTAAAGCAGCGGCTCGTTCAGATCAAATCCTTGCGAATACTGGAAGGGACAGATTTGCTTCAGATTTACAAGATGTCTCGGAACTTAGTCTGGGAAGCGTGCTCATTCGGAAGGCGAAGGTGATATTCTATGCTTCGAGGCAGTGGAAGCAGCGCGAAGAACTATTCCATGCGCAACCTAGGAATTGTGGCGAGTGTGTCCACGTTGAAATCGTGGCGACACTATCCCTTTGGCGTGGCGGCGAGATCTTCGTGGATCACACAAACCTCAATATAGATGTTCACCCTGTGAGGTATTGAGATTGAGGAAGAGGTGTTGGACTGAGCTGATGAAAGCAAAGTTGATATTTGGGTAAGTCGCCTAGATGGGGTAGTATCATTTGAGTTGATCGTTCGGTGCATGAGATATATTTGGAGATGTTGCTAGTGCGGATTCAGAAATAGTTGGATGGATTGAGTTGGAACTCGGACTGATTGATCGGTGGAAAATCATCATATTGAGAATAGTGCTCAAGCGAACATGTTGGAATGGAAATCAGGATTGGTTCGATTTGGGAGTGAAGCAATGGATGCCTCGGACATAAAGATACCCTTGTAACTTGTCCAAATTCGCTATCGCAAAGCTCGGCTGAAATGCATGTATTTTAGGGACGCCTTAAATATGTGTACGATCCAAAACTAAGCGATACGAAGAATTCGTATTGAGCTGCAAGGAGGATGTGGGAATTTGGAACTTGTACGAGCGTTCAGCAGAACGAGATGTTGTGTCAGAAATAGTATATATGAGAGTTGCATAGAGCAGACCTATGGAATTGGATTGTGGCATGCTAGTAAGGAATGAGTACCAGCACGGTTCGTGGACGAACCTGATTCTAAGTGGTATATTATGTAACGCCCCGCAACCGCTCGGAGCGTTACGCTGAGTCGGACTGAATGAATCAAATGCTGGTTACATTTGAAATGTCGGATTTTGGGAAGAAGGATTGATTGAGTTGCTTCATGTGCAGATGGCTAGCGGGTTCGATGGAAATCAGGTGTTCGTTCCGAACAGTACTGGATAGCTGAATGGAAGCGATAATGCCGTCTTCCTTAGTCCGATCGGTCGGATGATTTGGAAAGCACGGCCTGCTCGCACGGTCATACCAGTTGAGTAGATCGCGCTCGCATCGGACCACGGGTTCAAGGGATTGGCCGTATCGGCAGGACAGGATGCCTAACGGATTCAAACATTGTGAGTGGGCTCTTTCCCTTCTCCTCTACTCCTTCATGCCTAATAATATGGAAAACACGTAAAAGGCTTGAACACTTGGACTGAAACATCGGGAAGCACTACACTGAGGCGTGCATAGAGTGTGCGTCGTTGGCTTGGTAGGATTGTGGCTTGATTTGGTTTACGCGTTGGATAGTTGGATACGATAGCTGGATTATTCATTTGAGGCGATCGATTGGATTACTTGGGATTATGCTTGGACGGTTGGAAATATACAAGTTGGAATGATACAATTGAGGCAATGGGAACATTGAGAATATCGGGATTCGGGCGAGCGAGCGTGCATCCGTGCGCGTGTATCACTTGGTCGCTTTGTCTTGCAAAGCGAGCAGTTGTGGTTCGAAACCGAACAACTGCATCGGCGAGGGTGTTGTGCCTCTTTTGGGGCATTGTGCCATGGGTTAGCTTTGAGCATAGGTGTTGCACCAATTTGGATTGTGTTGAGAAGAGGCTTCGTGCCTATAAAACACTTGATATTTTGATGCCTCGGGCTATGTTTTGAGGTCGAGATTTGGGTTCTTGGAAGGACATGTCGGAAGAATGGTTATGGATGTGTTGGTTGGATTATTGATGGAACGAGTCTAGGATCGCTTGGTGGGGCGAGAATGTTCGATCCTCTCGTCATACCTACGTGTCTGCATAGTCACGGACAACCTGAGTGGCACAGGGTTTGGTTTCCTCGAACGAGTGCTCCGGGGCACCGGGACCGTTCGGCCATGGAGGAGACAATTGGGTAACGCGTCTTGGGCGCGGTACCAGCGGTTGGATGCGATTCAGGTGGGTTAGCTACTTAGCGCTGTTTCGAATAGAACCGCATTTGATCTGTCCGATCAACGTCCTTTATGGCCTTTGGCCAGTGACTTCATATAAGAATAGATGTTGGCTTGCTTTACTTTGGTTGGTTTGTGCATCGTGTAGGCGCGGCCACCTTGCCTCGGCAAGAGTGTGCACTCGAGAGTGGGATATATAAACTTTGGTTGAGAATGGATATTGAGGCGAGACTGATGGTTCGATATGTTATCGTGCAAGCGATGACATTGAGTTAGACGGGTCGGCTTTACATAAACTGCTTGTCGTTTGGTTTGAGATTGAATGCTTGCATGCCTAAACTGCTTTACTGCTTTCCTTAACATGTCATTCAAATGCCATGAAATGAATCTAGGATTCAAACTAGAAAGATCACCATATAACTGTTTGCATTCACTATTTTACTTAGTGTCGGCTTAGGCGAGTGGGTTATCCCGCTCACCAGTACGGTTGTGTACTGACCCACGTTTGTGGGCAATATTTCAGGTACACAGACGTAGTGGCGCTGCTTGGATATACGGGACAAGATGTATGAACTGTAAGTACCTTTGTGGGCTAGAGAAAGAGCAAGAGTTATTTCATCGTCTCCGTGGCATCGCCTTTGTGGCATTGACTCGGGGCATCTCATTTGGACCCTATCGTGAGCTTCGTTGCGTATACTCTGATTGTGTGCTTGGTACACAATATTTGACTTCCGCTGCAACTTGGTTGTTTCAATGATAACATTTGGTGTTTGACAACATCGCCTTGTACGAGCGCAACTCCAGGCTCGTACGGCATCACGTCCCGATGAGAACGATTGTCCTGCGGGAGAGCTGTAAACGTGGTGATTCACGTTCAGCGGGGACTATCGAGCTTGCGGGAGATTGGGGCGTGACACCCCCCCCCCCCAATCTCCCAACAAAACGTACCCCCCAGGGTTGGACCTGCGACCGGACCCCGCATCCCAAGGACCCTCGACTTGGGCGCCACGTCGGGGCGACGCACTACCCGCACTTACCTACCGGGCGCTCCCTCACGCCAGACCGACTACTTAGCTGCGGCGCCACGTCCCGAGGGCGGACGCATGGAGCTTGCATCCAAGTCCCGGGGTAGGCCGGCAGACCCCACCTAGAACCGTACCCGGGGCTCTCACACGCCCGCATCCTCCGGTACTACTTGTCCCCGTGGCTATCACACGATACCCCGCCACCACCTCCCCGGGGCGCGACCGAAACAAACGATCACCAAACGGATGCCCGCTCACTGATAGGGGTACCGGACAATACTTGTTTCACAAAGGGGCTTACTTTACGGACTACATGAGTCTTTTTGGCGGCAGCTCCCGCGACGCAAGGCGGTGTATGCGCACGGCGACCGGGTCGTCCCGCCCGCACGGGATTGGCCAACCGTGGGTGTATCGGACGCGCGGGGCCGGAGAACCCACGAGTTGCAGCATATTTGGCCGCACGCGAACATATTCCGTGCACGGGGGCAGGCAAACTTAGCAAACGCACCAGTTTCTGCGCACGCACGCAGTTTCTGTGCACGGGCGTGGGGCTGACAGGGTGTACCGGCCGCCCGGGGGCAAGGCACCGAGCAGTTTCTGCGCACGGGGGCAGACCAACTTAGCAAACGCACGGGGGCAGACAAACTGTGCAAACGGAGCAGTTTCTGCGCACGCAAGCAGTTTCTGTGCACGGGGGCAGACAAACTGTGCACGGGGGCAGACAAACTGTGCAAACGGAGCAGTTTCTGCGCACGCAAGCAGTTTCTGTGCACGGGGGCAGACAAACTGTGCGAACGGTAGCAAACGCACCAGTTTCTGCGCACGCAAGCAGTTTCTGTGCACGGGCGTGGGGCTGTCGGGGTGTATCGGCCGCACGGGGCAGAGCAACGCTGCAGTTGCAGCACATTCTGCGCACCCAACAAGTTTATGTGCACGGGGGCGGGGCTGACAGGGTGTATAGGCCGCACGGGGCAGACAAACCGTGCGGTTGCAGCACTTCCTGCGCACGCAAGCAGTTTCTGTGCACGGTCGTGGGGCTGACAGGGTGTAGCGGCCGCCCGGGGGCAAGGCAGCGAGCAGTTTCTGCGCACGGGGGCAGGCAAACTTAGCAAACGCACCAGTTTCTGCGTACGCAAGCAGTTTCTGTGCACGGGGGCAGACAAACTGTGCACGGGGGCAGACAAACTGTGCAAACGGAGCAGTTTCTGCGCACGCAAGCAGTTTCTGTGCACGGGGGCAGACAAACTGTGCACGGGGGCAGACAAACTTAGCAAACGGAGCAGTTTCTGCGCACGGGGGCAGACAAACGTAGCAAACGCACCAGTTTCTGCGCACGCAGGCAGTTTCTGTGCACGGGCGTGGGGCTGTCGGGGTGTATCGGCCGCACGGGGGCAGACAAACTTAGCAAACGCACCAGTTTCTGCGCACGCAAGCAGTTTCTGTGCACGGGGGCAGACAAACGTAGCAAACGGAGCAGTTTCTGCGCACGGGGGCAGACAAACTTAGCAAACGCACCAGTTTCTGCGCACGCAAGCAGTTTCTGTGCACGGGCGTGGGGCTGTCGGGGTGTATCGGCCGCACGGGGCAGAGCCACGCTGCAGTTGCAGCACATTCTGCGCACCCAACCAGTTTGTGTGCACGGGGGCGGGGCTGACAGGGTGTACAGGCCGCACGGGGCAGAGAAACCGTGCGGTTGCAGCACTTCCTGCGCACGCAAGCAGTTTCTGTGCACGGGCGTGGGCCTGACAGGCCGTATCGGCCGACCGGGGGCGAGCAACGTGAGCGTCCCGCGGCAGATTCTGCGCCCCGCGGCAGTTTCTGCGCCCCGCGGCAGATTCTGCCCACGGCGTGGGCCTGACACGCTGTATCGCGCGCACGGTTTCGCGTTGCGGCGCGGCGCAAAAAATGACAAGCTCCTCGGGCACTTTGGTCCCCCCTAGTCAGCCCCACAATAAAACTGCAAATCTATTATAGGGGGAAGGTGGTGTTCGCGGAGGGTTTCGTCGCGCGCGACAGGCCCGTCCGCACGGAGGCGAGGATTTCGACGACCCCGTGCTCCACGATGCGTCCAACGCGGCTGACCCGTGCGCGCGGCG
>JAYESA010000918.1:35000-42500 GCA_036927795.1 Iris macrosiphon | reverse complement strand
GGCGAGGTTGTTTCATCCCCTTCTCCATGTAGCCTGGCCCCATCCTAGTCTCTGCTGCATGGGTTCTCAGGAGGGAGGCTCCCCTCCTCCTGGGGATATTCCGGTCACAGAAGAAGTCATGGCAGCCATTCATGGTGAGGTCGAGATCCCTCCCCAGGATGCACTTCAGACATTGCTATTCGAGGAGCAGCATTCAGCTGAGGTTCTTTCACTCAACATCCCTGAGCCTTCATCTTCTTCCTTGAGCTCTATTGCTCTTCCTGAAGAAGCCATGGCAATCTCTACAACTCAAAATTCCAGCCACCCTCAGTTTCCCTCTCAAGCTTCACTACTCCCCCAACTCCTCTCGAAGGAAAGCTCAGCAGACCTTCCCCCCCACCTCTTTCAGGGAATTCCAGTAGCTCTGAATTCTACCTCCTTCTCCTTCTCCATTCCCACAGAGAAACCCAGCTCTCAGACTTCAGTCATGTCCTCTCCCTCCCCTCTGAATTCTCAGACCAACCCCCCATCATCCTCCTCCCAGATAGCCATGCAACCTTCTACATCCCAAGCTCTCACGACTTGCTTCCACCCTCCTCCCCCTCTTGCATCCTCCCTGAACACCTCCCGGAGCTCCAGCAATCCGGCCAACCCCCTGGTCAATTCCACAAACGAAACTGGTTTACCCAATGGTCCTTCACCACTTGTCCCATCCAATGTACAACTGTCTGCAGTTTGGGAGGCTCAAGGCAATCTCCTCCAGTCTGCCACACCAACCTCTGAACATTCCCTTCCCATCAGTACCCAACCTCAGTCTACTATATACCCAATGGTCCTTAACACCTCTACTCTTGTCACTCTTCCTGGGGAAAACCCACCCCTACACTCTACTGCCTCCCTGCAGAACCGGTCAGTTCATTCAGCAGCCATTCCACACGTAAATACTTCCACTAATCCCTCTAATCAACCACATTCTCATTATCCTTCCTTTAAACCTGCTGCCCCCCCTTTGAGTAAGGATGGTTCCTCTAATGATCCTCTCATTAATCTCCAATCCATTAATCCTCCATCTCAGGCCACACGAATCCCCCCCTCCCTTCCTAAGCAAAAACCTTCCTATGCCTCATCCATATTCTCCTCATCTCTCCAAATTCAGGATGTCCCACTGGAAGATCCCATCTGTGCTGATACAGAGGACAGAGATGAGATTCATGTCACTTTCTCTAGGGAAGAAATGGCAGCCATCACAGCCCAGTTCTCCTTCACCTTAATCCTGAAATTTCCTAATGGATGCCCCAAGATGGCCAGAGTCAGGGAGGTGATTGCTGGTTGGGGCCTTACTAAAGCTTACTCTCTCGTTCCCATGGACCCGAGGCACCTCATCCTTCATCTATCCAATCAGGTGGACCATGGTAAAATTTGGACTAAAGTTATTCGGAGAATTGACTCTTTTTTCTTCAAAATTCTGCAATGGACCCCGGACTTCAATACCAGAGAGGAATCTCCTATTGCCGTGGTTTGGGTAAGCTTCCCGAACCCCAACCTGATCTCTTTTGTCCCCTCAGCTATTAAAAGAATGGTGAACTCTTTTGGAAAATTCCTATTCCTTGCCGATGAGACTAGAAGATTCTCAAGGGCTAACGAAGCTAGAGTATGCATGGAAATGGACCTATCCAAACCCCCCCCATCATCCCTACTGATTACTAATGGAGACCAAGGAGTTTACAATCAACATATCCACTATGAAACCAATATCCTTTACTGCCTTCACTGCAAAATTCTGGGGCATGATAGTAATATATGTCATCGTAAACATCCTGAGCTTAGAAGGAAACAGGCTGCTAAAGAGAACACCACCCCTGCAGCAGTTCAAATTGTCTCTCAGATTGGGGCAACTGATCTCCCCAATACTCACACTAGGTTTGAGAGTAGTGTTGAGAGCTCCAAATCTAAAGGATCTAAAGCTGGGGATAATCGTTGCCAGGAAACCTCCTCTTCAGCAACATTTAGCAAATCTTGCTCTCAGGATATTCCTAACCTCCCATACCATCCCAAAAATCCACACATGAGTCCAACCCCCAATACCTCTGTATCTGCACCCTCCCCTGCCTCTTCCAACTCCATTTCCACTGATACAATCTCCTCTCAGGCCTTCCCTCAGTCTGATATACCATCTTATAACTCCTCCCAGGATCCCAGTGATCTGAACCTCCATAGCTCTTCTCAGGCTCCCCTTGTCTCTGGTCTAGAGGTGCCTGAAGGGGAAGAATCTGAGCATTTCCCTCCTGGCTCTTCTAATTTCATCCCCTCTCATTCCACTTCATCTCAACCACCCCTCCCCTCCCACATTTCCTCCCAAAATTGCCAACAGTACCCGGATCACAGTGTCTCAGTATCTCAGGATACTGGAGTATCGGCTACTGTTGCTTCTAGAATTTCAGGCTCTAGGGACATCTCAGCCTCCCATTGCTGCTCTGAATTCCTCCCCCCTATGCACTTCCCTAATTCCCCTACCCATACACCTCCTCTACCCCTCATATCTCCTCCCCAGAACTCTCAGCATACAGGTAATTGGGACACAGGTAATCAGGTTACCTGGGTTTCTGATACTATCAATACCTGTGTATCTGGCCAGGATATCAGGATACCTGAAGCTGAAGTTGTCGGTGCTTCAGGCTTTCAGGATACCCAAAACCTTCCTTACTCCCAACCAAACTTGGCTGCAGTATCTCAGGGTCCCTGCGCTTCAGAGAATCACGAAAACTTCGTATCAGTGTTTCAGGATACCTTGGCTGCAGTATCTCAGGGTCCTTGTGTATCAGGGAACCAGGAAAACTGTGTATCAGAGATTCAGGATACTCGGGTATCAGCAAAGCAGGATCCCCTGAAATCTCAGAAATCGATTACTCAGAGCAGAGATACTGTGGATGTCCATCAGCAAGATGAGAAAGCAGAGAGCAGTAGAGGTCCCATTGCTGAAATGGTACTCAAAAAGCTGGAAGCCACCCCGGCTCAAGGTAATACTAAACGTCAGTCTACCAACACTGTCCTACCTGGACACAGACAGGACTCTTCCCAAAGGAAAGGCAAACTTAGTGTTTCTGATCCTATTAGGGACTCTAATCCCTCCAAAAAGCAGAAGGCCATTAAGCCTTCAGTTTCTCCACCCTCCAAACCCAGGCTTGCCAGAGCCAAAAAGCAACCCCCCATCTCCAATTAATGCATAAAACCATTATTTGGAATGCGAGAGGTATTAGAGATCCCCCCTCCAGGGTGTATCTGAAATCTCTCAATCGCACTCTCTCCCCTTCGATTATCTGCATCTTGGAACCCAAAATCCCTGGTATCAACATCACAGACCTTGCTCATGAGCTCCACATGCATAACTCCTACCATGGTGAAGACATCAACAAATTCATTTGGATTATGTGGAATAATAGTGTGAATCTTACTATTACTGATACCCGGGATCAATGTATCAGCTGCCTGATTCAAGACACCATCCCCAACAACCAATACGCTTTGACTGTCGTCTATGCCAACTGTAACACCCTGAAAAGACGTGAATTGTGGGAAGCTCTGACCTCCTTCTCTGCATCCAACTCCAAACCATGGCTCTTAGCTGGGGATTTCAATGTGATTACTTCCAAGGAAGAGAAACTGGGTCCTCATGGGGTGAACCTCACTGCTATCAACGACTTTAATGCTTTTATCAGCAGGGAGGGGTTGATAGATGCTGGTTTTATAGGATCTGCATTCACCTGGTGCAACGGTTTGTTGCACAACCCCAATACTTGGGAACGACTGGATAGGGCCCTCTTTGACACGAATTTCCTGCTCCATAGTCCACCCATTTCAGTTACTCATCTCACCCGGGTTCATTCTGATCATTCTCCTCTGCTCATCTCCAATACCAAGCACTGTCATTCCAAGGCTCCCTTCCGATTCCTTCGAATGTGGTGCTCCCATGTGTCCTTCCTTGACCTTGTTTCTTCCTCCTGGAAGGAGCAATGCCAGGGTCCTCCCCTTAATGTCCTTCACTGTAAGCTCAAAAGACTTAGAGGTGCTCTTCGCAAATGGAACTGGGATACTTTTGGGGATATCCGATCCAAAAAGAATGAGCTTCATTCCTCGATTCTTAGTCTGGAAGCCTCTCTTCAGAGTTCTTGGAGTGAATCAACCTGCAAAGTGTTGGAAGAAACTAAACAGAAACTTAGTTTAGTGTTGAACCATGAAGAACTTCTCCTACAAGACCAAGCCAGGATAAAATGGATCAAGGAAGGGGATCGCAACTCTTCCTTCTATCATGCTATCATCAAAGAGAGAAGTACCACCCGGAAAACTAAAATGTTTAAGCAAGACGGCTCGGGCATGGAGGATGAGGAGGTCATGCAAGCTGCCATTGCTCACTTTACTGAGTTCTTCCAAAGTTCCCAGGTTTACAACCCGGACGAGTTCCTCTCTTGTATTCCTGCACTCATCTCGGAACAGCAAAATGTCTCTTTATGCAGGATGCCCGACCACACTGAGGTGGAGAAAGTCATCAAATCTCTTAGCCCCCAAAGCTCTCCGGGTCCTGACGGGTTCACTGGTTTCTTTTATGCTCATTGCTGGGACATTATCAAGGAGGATATCATGGCTGCAATCAGGGATTTCTTCTTGGGAATGCACATCCCTCAGGGTATCTCCTCTACCAATCTTGTTCTTATCCCCAAGATTACCATGCCTAAATCGTTTAATGATTTTAGACCGATTAGTTTATGTAACTTTTCCCACAAGATCATTTCTAAATTGCTCTCGAATCGGCTTGCGGTGGTGCTTCCCTCTATTATCTCTAGGGAACAATCTGGTTTTGTGAAAGGTAGGAGTATTCACGAAAATATTAGCATGGCACACGAGCTTATTTCGGACATAGACTCCAAAGTGGTGGGAGGAAACGTGGCTATCAAACTGGATATGTCCAAAGCTTACGACCGTGTTAACTGGTGCTTCCTTATGGCAGTTCTTAGGAAATTTGGTTTCAGTCCTTCTTGGATTGACCTTATCTATAGGAATATATCCAATTGTTGGTACTCTATTTCCATCAACAGGAGCACGGGGGGTTTTTTCCGTTCTTTCAGAGGCCTTAGGCAGGGAGACCCAATCTCTCCTGCCCTCTTCATCATCGCTCAGGACGCTCTCAGTAGAAGGATCTCTCATCTCAGTCTTCATGGTCTGATCAAGCCATATCATGTTAGAAGAAACAATATGCCCATATCCCATCTCTTTTATGCCGACGACAGTTTAATCTTCATCAACGGAAGCTTGGGAAGTCTGAATAGTTTCATGTCTACATTGGAAGACTTTGGGGCTTGCTCGGGTCAGGTGATTAACAAATCTAAGTCTGCTTTTATAATCTCTGACAAGCAGCACATGTTGAATCAGGCTACTATTATCTCCAACTGCACGGGGTTCTCTAGGGACAACCTTCCCATCAATTATCTCGGAGTGCCATTGTTCAAGGGACGGGCCAAATCTGAGTACTTCAGGGAACTCATCGACAGGTTTAGCAAGAAGATATCAGGCTGGAGAGGGAGGCTGCTTTCATTCGGTGGTAAAATCACCCTCATTAGAAGCGTGCTCACCTCTCTCCCTGTCCATGCTCTCTCAGTTATCAGAGTTTCCAGGAAGCTTCTTCAGGAATTGGAGAGACTTATGGCAAACTTCCTCTGGAATTCTCAAGAACGTCATCGGAGAAAATGGGTTTCCTGGTTCAAAGTGTGTAGACCACTTCAGGAAGGGGGTCTTGGAATCAGACCCTTGGCTCAGGTGATGCAGTCTCTCCATGCGAAGAGGTGTTGGTCCCTACTTGAGGGAAAATCTGCCTGGGCTCATTTCATGTTGCGGAAGTATGGTGATCCAAGTGACGAGGGGTACTCCACACCCGCCTATGCCTCCCCACTGTGGAAGTCGATCCTGAAAGTTTTTCCTTCTGTTTACACTCACTGCTTCTGGCTTCTTGGTAGAGGTAATATTCCATTATGGAGAGCAAATTGGAGTGGCCAATATATCCCGCGACCTCCTAGCATCCGGTACATCCCAAATATCAGGGAAGTCCTCTCTTCTCCAATGATTTGGGATCGAGCAGGTCTTCGTGTTGACGCTCGGGCTCTCCTTCCTCCCGCTGCCAGGAAATTCCTCTCTGAAGTGGAGCTCAGTGACACTTCTGATCGGCTGTGCTGGGACCTCACCTCTCAAGGGGAATTCTCATCTTCCTCCTACTGGAACTCGGTCAGAAGTCTGAATCCTCTTTCCAACTGGAGTGACTTCATCTGGAACAAGTTCCTCCCTCCTAATATTGGGGCGTTCCTCTGGAAACTCAGCCTGAATAGCCTCCCGGTCGACCTCAGATTAACCCAGCTGGGTTTTGATGTGGTCTCTCGTTGTGTCTGCTGTTCTTGCCCTCAGCAGGAATCCCTTCCCCATCTATTTGTGCACAGCGAGCTTGCTAATAAGGTCTGGAGTCACTTTGCTCAGGGTTGTCATCTGGACAGTCATTACTCGTCCATTGATCACCTGGCGACTGTTTGGAAACAGGAGGCTACCCTTTCCACTTCTGCGGGGATTTGCCGTAACTTCATTTTTGGTAGTTGTCTTTGGGAAATTTGGAAACAAAGAAACTCCATCATCTACAATGAGGGCTCCAGGAACTACAAAGACATTATTTGTAAGGTATCCTCCAATCTTCAAAGTTGTCTGATAGCTCACAAAATTGAGGAGGATAACCTAATGGGATCCCACCAGAGATTGCGGCTCATTCCGAGGGATATCCCCTCGTGGACCCCCCCCACATCTGGTTACAAACTCAACATTAGTGGTATTCTGGGAGTGTCCAATGAGATGGCTGGGGGTGGCATTGTCAGAGACAGGGAAGGAAGGCCTTCTTTTGCCTTTACCAAGTTCATCCTTGGGGACTTCTTCCTTCCAGAGCTCGACATTCTATTACTTTCCCTGGTTTTATGTAAGTTTAAGCAATTGCAGATCAGCATCATTGAAACTGCATCCAACCCTCTCTTCACCCTCCTCTCCGGCAACTCTCCCACTCCTTGGAAGGCTACTTACCAGCTAAGGAAAATCCTCTCGCTTATTCCATCCGATGTCAGCTTCTCTCTGATTCCTAAACAGGCTAACAGGGTGGCAAAAGCTCTTGCTTCTTTAGCCATGGCTTCCAAAGAAGAGCAGATCTTCTCCCCCCCTTTAGAGCTACCCCACGGGATTACCCAGCTGGTTTCAGCGGAGGTTTTGAGGCCTTAGCGGTCTTGGTTTGTGTGGTTTATTTTAGGGGTTTCCCCTTCCTTTTGTAGGTTGCTTTGGGCTATCTCCCGGCACCATTTGGTTCTTTTCTCTTGTTTTATATATGCCTGCGTTTACTAAAAAAAAAAAAAAAAAAAAAAAAAAAAAAAAAAAAAAAAAAAAAAAAAAAAAAAATATTATAGGGGGAAGCAGTGTGTTGGGCTGAAATTTGAGGCGGGCAACGAAATG
>JAYESA010000916.1:0-78792 GCA_036927795.1 Iris macrosiphon | reverse complement strand
TGATTTAATCACACATCTATGCTCGTTTTCACCATTCTACACTTGTTTTATACCAAATTTCGGTTAGAATCACCCATCCGTTCTCATTTTCATCATTCTATGCTCATTCTATTCCATATTTCTGTTAGAATCACCTATTTATTTATACTTGTTTTCACCAATCTAAGCTCATTCTATACCATAATTAGAATCGTCCATCTATACTCGTTTTCATCAATCTATGCCTATTCTAAAACATATTTCGGTTAGAATCACCCATATACACTCGTTTTCACCATTCTATGCAATCATATTTAAGTTAGTATCCATCTCGTTTTCACAATTCCATGTCTGTTTTATAAGATATTTTGGTTAGAATCACCGATCTAAACATGTTTTCAGCATTCTAAACCCATTAAATACCATATTTCGGTTAGAATCACCCATTTATACTCGTTTTAACTATTATACGATCGTTTGATGCCTTATTTTGATTACAATCACATTTCAGTACTCGTTTCCAAAATCTACGCCACTTTTATACCATATTTCGGTTTTGAATCACCAATCTATACTCGTTTTCACCAATCTACATGCATTCTACACCATAGTTCGGTTAGAATCACTCATCTATACACATTTTCACGATTCGAGCCCTGTTTTATACCATATTTCGGTTAGAATCGGTGATCTAAACTCGTTTTCAGCATCCTACGGTCATATTATACCATATTTCGGTTCGAATCACCCGTTTATACCCGTTTTCACTAATTTACGAGCATTTGATGCCTTATTTCGGTTAGAATCATATTTCTATAGTCGTTTCACCAATCTAGGACAGTTATATACCTTGTTTTGGTTAGAATCTCCAGTCTATACTCGTTTTCACCATTCTACGCCCATTCAACACAATAATTTCGGTTAGAATCAAACATCTATGCTCGTTTTCTACGTTCCTACACCTGTTTTATACCACAATCTGGTTAGAATCACTCATCCATAATCGTTTTTATCATTCTACAATCATTCTATTCCATATTTCGGTTAGAATCCCCTACTTATACTTGTTTTTCACCAATCTAAGCTCATTCTATGCCATAATTTCGGTTAGAATCGCCCATCTATACTAGTTTTCATCAATCTATGCCGATTCTACACCCTATTTCGATAAGAACCACCCATCTATGCTCGTTTTAACCCCTCTACGCTCATTCTATACCCTATTTCAGTTAGAATCAACAATCTATGCTCGTTTTCACAATTTTACGACCGTTTTATACCATACTTTTGTTAGAATCACCGATCTAAACGTTTTTTCAGCATTCTAAGCTCGTTCTATACCATATTTCGGTTCGAGCCGCTCATTTATAATCGTTTTCATCATTCTACGATCATTTGATCCCTTTTTTCGATTACAATCACATTTCAGTACTCGTTTCCACAAATCTACACCACTTTTTCATCCTGTTTTGGTTAGAATAACGTATATGCACTCGTTCTCACAAATCTAGGCACATCCTACACCATATTTCGATAAGAATCATAAATCTATTCCCGTTTTCACAATTCTACTCATGTTTTATACCCCATTTCGATTAGAATCCAAAACTCTAAACTCGTTCCGTCATGCTACGATCATATTATACCGAATTTCGGTTCGAATCGCCCGTCTATACTCGTTTTCACCATTCTACGATCATTTGATACCTTAATTCGATTGCAGTCACATTTCAGTACCCGTTTCACCAATCTAGGCCACTTTTCACCCTATTTTGGTTAGAATCACCCATTGATCCTCGTTTTCACCAATCGACGCACATTCTACACCATATATTGATTAGAATCACTCATCTATACTTGTTTTCACGATTCTACCCATATTTTATCCCACATTTCGCTTAGAATCAGCAATATAAACTCGTTTTCATCATCCTGCGATCATATTATACCGTATTTCGGTTGGAATCACATGTTTGTACTCGTTTTCACCATTTTACGAGCATTTGATGCCTTATTTAAGTTAGAATCATATTTCTATACTCGTTTCACCAATCTAGGCCAGTTATATACCTTATTTCGGTTAGAATATCCCGTCTATACTCGTTTTCACCATTCTATGTCAATCTACACCATAATTCTGTTAGAATCACCCATCTATGCTCGTTTTCACGATTCTACCTGTTCTACACAATATTTCGATCAGAATCAAGGATCTAAATTTGTTTTCAACATTCTACGATCGTATCGTACCATATTTCGATTCGAATCATCCGTTTACACTCGTTTTCACCATTTCATGAGCCTTTGATACCTTATTTCGGTTAGAATCCTATTTCTATACTCGTTACACCAATCTAGGCCGGTTATATACCTTATTTCGGTTAGAATCTCCCGTCTATACTCGTTTTTACCATTCTACGTCCGTTTTACGCCATAATTTTGGTTAAATCACACATCTATGCTCGTTTTCACCATTCTACACTTGTTTTATACCAAATTTTGATTAGAATCACCCATCCGTTCTCATTTTCATCATTCTATGCTCATTCTATTCCATATTTCTGTTAGAATCACCTATTTATTTATACTTGTTTTCACCAATCTAAGCTCATTCTATACCATAATTAGAATCGTCCATCTATACTCGTTTTCATCAATCTATGCCTATTCTAAAACATATTTCGGTTAGAATCACCCATATACACTCGTTCACCATTCTATGCAATCATATTTAAGTTAGTATCCATCTCGTTTTCACAATTCCATGTCCGTTTTATAAGATATTTTGGTTAGAATCACCGATCTAAACATGTTTTCAGCATTCTAAACCCATTAAATACCATATTTCAGTTAGAATCACCCATTTATACTCGTTTTAACTATTATACGATCGTTTGATGCCTTATTTTGATTACAATCACATTTCAGTACTCGTTTCCAAAATCTACGCCACTTTTATACCATATTTCGGTTTTGAATCACCAATCTATACTCGTTTTCACCAATCTACATGCATTCTACACCATAGTTCGGTTAGAATCACTCATCTATACACGTTTTCACGATTCGAGCCCTGTTTTATACCATATTTCGGTTAGAATCGGTGATCTAAACTCATTTTCAGCATCCTACGGTCATATTATACCATATTTCGGTTCGAATCACCCGTTTACACCCATTTTTACTATTTTACGAGCATTTGATGCCTTATTTCGGTTAGAATCATATTTCTATAGTCGTTTCACCAATCTAGGACAGTTATATACCTTGTTTTGGTTAGAATCTCCAGTCTATACTCGTTTTCACCATTCTACGCCCATTCAACACAATAATTTCGGTTAGAATCAAACATCTATGCTCTTTTTCTACGTTCCTACACCTGTTTTATACCACAATCTGGTTAGAATCACTCACCCATAATCGTTTTTATCATTCTACAATCGTTCTATTCCATATTTCGGTTAGAATCCCCTACTTATACTTGTTTTTCACCAATCTAAGCTCATTCTATGCCATAATTTCGGTTAGAATCGCCCATCTATACTAGTTTTCATCAATCTATGCCGATTCTACACCCTATTTCGATAAGAACCACCCATCTATGCTCGTTTTAACCCCTCTACGCTCATTCTATACCCTATTTCAGTTAGAATCAACAATCTATGCTCGTTTTCACAATTTCACGACCGTTTTATACCATACTTTTGTTAGAATCACCGATCTAAACGTTTTTTTCAGCATTCTAAGCTCGTTCTATACCATATTTCGGTTTGAGCCGCTCATTTATAATCGTTTTCATCATTCTACGATCATTTGATCCCTTATTTCGATTACAATCACATTTCAGAACTCGTTTCCACAAATCTACACCATTTTTTTACCCTGTTTTGAATAACGTATATGCACTCGTTCTCACAAATCTAGGCACATCCTACACCATATTTCTATAAGAATCATAAATCTATTCCCGTTTTCATAATTCTACTCATGTTTTATACCCCATTTCGATTAGAATCCAAAAATCTAAACTCGTTACGTCATGCTACGATCATATTATACCGTATTTCGGTTCGAATCGCCCGTCTATACTCGTTTTCACCATTCTACGATCATTTGATACCTTAATTCGATTGCAGTCACATTTCAGTACCCGTTTCACCAATCTAGGCCACTTTTTACCCTATTTTGGTTAGAATCACCCATTGATACTCGTTTTCACCAATCGACGCATATTTTACACCATATATTGATTAGAATCACTCATCTATACTTGTTTTCATGATTCTACCCATATTTTATCCCACATTTCGCTTAGAATCAGCAATATAAACTCGTTTTCATCATCCTGCGATCATATTATACCGTATTTCGGTTGGAATCACATATTTGTACTCGTTTTCACCATTTTACGAGCATTTGATGCCTTATTTAAGTTAGAATCATATTTCTATACTCGTTTCAGCAATCTAGGCCAGTTATATACCTTATTTCGGTTAGAATATCCCGTCTATACTTGTTTTCACCATTCTATGTCAATCTACACCATAATTCTGTTAGAATCACCCATCTATGCTCGTTTTCATGATTCTACCTGTTCTACACAATATTTCGATCAGAATCAAGGATCTAAATTTGTTTTCAATATTCTACGATCATATCGTACCATATTTCGATTCGAATCACCCGTTTACACTCGTTTTCACCATTTCATGAGCCTTTGATACCTTATTTCGGTTAGAATCCTATTTCTATACTCGTTACACCAATCTAGGCCGGTTATATACCTTATTTCGGTTAGAATCTCCCGTCTATACTCGTTTTTACCATCTACGCCAGTTTTATGCCATAATTTTGGTTAAATCACACATCTATGCTCGTTTTCACCATTCTACACTTGTTTTATACCAAATTTCGGTTAGAATCACCCATCCGTTCTCATTTTCATCATTCTATGCTCATTCTATTCCATATTTCTGTTAGAATCACCTATTTATTTATACTTGTTTTCACCAATCTAAGCTCATTCTATACCATAATTAGAATCGTCCATCTAAACTCGTTTTCATCAATCTATGCCTATTCTAAAACATATTTCGGTTAGAATCACCCATATACACTCGTTTTTACCATTCTATGCAATCATATTTAAGTTAGTATCCATCTCGTTTTCACAATTCCATGTCCATTTTATAAGATATTTTGGTTAGAATCACCGATCTAAACATGTTTTCAGCATTCTAAATCCATTAAATACCATATTTCGGTTAGAATCACCCATTTATACTCGTTTTAACTATTATACGATCGTTTGATGCCTTATTTAGATTACAATCACATTTTATTACTCGTTTCCAAAATCTACGTCACTTTTATACCATATTTTGGTTTTGAATCACCAATCTATACTCGTTTTCACCAATACCCATATATACTCATTTTTACCATTCTATGCTATCATATTTAAGTTAGTATCCATCTCGTTTTCACAATTCCATGTCCGTTTTATAAGATATTTTGGTTAGAATCACAGATCTAAACATGTTTTCAGCATTCTAAACCCATTAAATACCATATTTCGGTTAGAATCACCCATTTATACTCGTTTTAACTATTATACGATCGTTTGATGCCTTATTTTGATTACAATCACATTTTAGTACTCGTTTTCAAAATCTACGCCACTTTTATACCATATTTCGGTTTTGAATCACCAATCTATACTCGTCGTTTTCACCAATCTACATGCATTCTATACCATAGTTCGGTTAGAATCACTCATCTATACACGTCTTCACGATTCGAGCCCTGTTTTATACCATATTTCGGTTAGAATCGGTGATCTAAACTCGTTTTCAGCATCCTACGGTCATATTATACCATATTTCGGTTCGAATCACCCGTTTATACCCGTTTTTACTATTTTACGAGCATTTGATGCCTTATTTCGGTTAGAACCGTATTTCTATAGTCGTTTCACCAATCTAGGACAGTTATATACCTTGTTTTGGTTAGAATCTCCTGTCTATGCTCGTTTTCACCATTCTACGCCCATTCAACACAATAATTTCGGTTAGAATCAAACATCTATGCTCGTTTTCTACGTTCCTACACCTGTTTATACCACAATCTGGTTAGAATCGCTCATCCATAATCGTTTTTATCATTCTACAATCATTCTATTCCATATTTCGGTTAGAATCCCCTACTTATACTTGTTTTTCACCAATCTAAGCTCATTCTATGCCATAATTTCGGTTAGAATCGCGCATCTATACTAGTTTTCATCAATCTATGTCGATTCTACACCCTATTTCGATAAGAACCACCCATCTATGCTCGTTTTAACCCCTCTACGCTCATTCTATACCCTATTTCAGTTAGAATCAACAATCTATACTCGTTTTCGCAATTTCACGACCGTTTTATACCATACTTTTGTTAGAATCACCGATCTAAACATTTTTTTTCAGCATTCTAAGCTCGTTCTATACCATATTTCGGTTCGAGCCGCTCATTTATAATCGTTTTCATCATTCTACGATCATTTGATCCCTTATTTCGATTACAATCACATTTCAGAACTCGTTTCCACAAATCTACACCACTTTTTCACCCTATTTTGGTTAGAATAACGTATATGCACTCGTTCTCACAAATCTAGGCACATCCTATACCATATTTCGATAAGAATCATAAATCTATTCCCGTTTTCACAATTCTACTCATGTTTTATACCCCATTTCGATTAGAATCCAAAAATCTAAACTCGTTACGTCATGCTACGATCATATTATATCGTATTTTGGTTCGAATCGCCCGTCTATACTCGTTTTCACCATTCTACGATCATTTGATACCTTAAATCGATTGCAGTCACATTTCAGTACCCGTTTCACCAATCTAGGCCACTTTTCACCCTATTTTGGTTAGAATCACCCATTGATCCTCGTTTTCACCAATCAACGCACATTCTACACCATATATTGATTAGAATCACTCATCTATACTTGTTTTCACGATTCTACCCATATTTTATCCCACATTTCGCTTAGAATCAGCAATATAAACTCGTTTTCATCATCCTGCGATCATATTATACCGTATTTCGGTTGGAATCACATGTTTGAACTCGTTTTCACCATTTTACGAGCATTTGATGCCTTATTTAAGTTAGAATCATATTTCTATATTCGTTTCACCAATCTAGGCCAGTTATATACCTTATTTCGGTTAGAATATTCCGTCTATACTCGTTTTCACCAATCTATGTCAATCTACAGCATAATTCTGTTAGAATCACCCATCTATGCTCGTTTTCATGATTCTACCTGTTCTACACAATATTTCGATCATAATCAAGGATCTAAATTTGTTTTCAACAATCTACGATCGTATCGTACCATATTTCGATTCGAATCATCCGTTTACACTCGTTTTCACCATTTCATGAGCCTTTGATACCTTATTTCGGTTAGAATCCTATTTCTATACTCGTTACACCAATCTAGGCCGGTTATATACCTTATTTCGGTTAGAATCTCCCGTCTATACTCGTTTTTACCATTCTACGTCCGTTTTATGCCATAATTTTGGTTAAATCACACATCTATGCTCGTTTTCACCATTCTACACTTGTTTTATACCAAATTTCGGTTAGAATCACCCATCCGTTCTCATTTTCATCATTCTATGCTCATTCTATTCCATATTTCTGTTAGAATCACCTATTTATTTATACTTGTTTTCACCAATCTAAGCTCATTCTATACCATAATTAGAATCGTCCATCTATACTCGTTTTCATCAATCTATGCCTATTCTAAAACATATTTCGGTTAGAATCACCCATATACACTCGTTCACCATTCTATGCAATCATATTTAAGTTAGTATCCATCTTGTTTTCACAATTCCATGTCCGTTTTATAAGATATTTTGGTTAGAATCACCGATCTAAACATGTTTTCAGCATTCTAAACCCATTAAATATCATATTTCAGTTAGAATCACCCATTTATACTCGTTTTAACTATTATACGATCGTTTGATGCCTTATTTTGATTACAATCATATTTCAGTACTCGTTTCCAAAATCTACGTCATTTTTATAACATATTTCGGTTTTGAATCACCAATCTATACTCGTTTTTACCAATCTACATGCATTCTACACCATAGTTCGGTTAGAATCACTCATCTATACACGTTTTCACGATTCGACCCTGTTTTATACCATATTTTGGTTAGAATCGGTGATCTAAACTCGTTTTCAGCATCATACGGTCATATTATACCATATTTCGGTTCGAATCACCCGTTTACACCCATTTTTACTATTTTACGAGCATTTGATGCCTTATTTCGGTTAGAATCATATTTCTATAGTCGTTTCACCAATCTAGGACAGTTATATACCTTGTTTTGGTTAGAATCTCCAGTCTATACTCGTTTTCACCATTCTACGCCCATTCAACACAATAATTTCGGTTAGAATCAAACATCTATGCTCTTTTTCTACGTTCCTACACCTGTTTTATACCACAATCTGGTTAGAATCACTCACCCATAATCGTTTTTATCATTCTACAATCGTTCTATTCCATATTTCGGTTAGAATCCCCTACTTATACTTGTTTTTCACCAATCTAAGCTCATTCTATGCCATAATTTCGGTTAGAATCGCCCATCTATACTAGTTTTCATCAATCTATGCCGATTCTACACCCTATTTCGATAAGAACCACCCATCTATGCTCGTTTTAACCCCTCTACGCTCATTCTATATCCTATTTCAGTTAGAATCAACAATCTATGCTCGTTTTCACAATTTCACGACCGTTTTATACCATACTTTTGTTAGAATCACCGATCTAAACGTTTTTTTCAGCATTCTAAGCTCGTTCTATACCATATTTCGGTTCGAGCCGCTCATTTATAATCGTTTTCATCATTCTACGATCATTTGATCCCTTATTTCGATTACAATCACATTTCAGAACTCGTTTCCACAAATCTACACCATTTTTTTACCCTGTTTTGAATAACGTATATGCACTCGTTCTCACAAATCTAGGCACATCCTACACCATATTTCGATAAGAATCATAAATCTATTCCCGTTTTCATAATTCTACTCATGTTTTATACCCCATTTCGATTAGAATCCAAAAATCTAAACTCGTTACGTCATGCTACGATCATATTATACCGTATTTCGGTTCAAATCGTCCGTCTATACTCGTTTTCACCATTCTACGATCATTTGATACCTTAATTCGATTGCAGTCACATTTCAGTACCCGTTTCACCAATCTAGGCTACTTTTTACCCTATTTTGGTTAGAAACACCCATTGATCCTCGTTTTCACCAATCGACGCATATTTTACACCATATATTGATTAGAATCACTCATCTATACTTGTTTTCACGATTCTACCCATATTTTATCCCACATTTCGCTTAGAATCAGCAATATAAACTCGTTTTCATCATCCTGCGATCATATTATACCGTATTTCGGTTGGAATCACATGTTTGTACTCGTTTTCACCATTTTACGAGCATTTGATGCCTTATTTAATTTAGAATCATATTTCTATACTCGTTTCACCAATCTAGGCCAGTTATATACCTTATTTCGGTTAGAATATCCCGTCTATACTCGTTTTCACCATTCTATGTCAATCTACACCATAATTCTGTTAGAATCACCCATCTATGCTCGTTTTCATGATTCTACCTGTTCTACATAATATTTCAATCAGAATCAAGGATCTAAATTTGTTTTCAACATTCTACGATCATATCGTACCATATTTCGATTCGAATCACCCGTTTACACTCGTTTTCACCATTTCATGAGCCTTTGATACCTTATTTCGGTTAGAATCCTATTTCTATACTTGTTACACCAATCTAGGCCGGTTATATACCTTATTTCGGTTAGAATCTCCCGTCTATACTCGTTTTTACCATCTACGTCCGTTTTATGCCATAATTTTGGTTAAATCACACATCTATGCTCGTTTTTACCATTCTACACTTGTTTTATACCAAATTTCGGTTAGAATCACCCATCCGTTCTCATTTTTATCATTCTATGCTCATTCTATTCCATATTTCTGTTAGAATCACCTATTTATTTATACTTGTTTTCACCAATCTAAGCTCATTCTATACCATAATTAGAATCGTCCATCTATACTCGTTTTCATCAACCTATGCCTATTCTAAAACATATTTCGGTTAGAATCACCCATATACACTCGTTTTCACCATTTTATGCAATCATATTTAAGTTAGTATCCATCTCGTTTTCACAATTCCATGTCCATTTTATAAGATATTTTGGTTAGAATCACCGATCTAAACATGTTTTCAGCATTCTAAACCCATTAAATACCATATTTCGGTTAGAATCACCCATTTATACTCGTTTTAACTATTATACGATCGTTTGATGCCTTATTTAGATTACAATCACATTTCATTACTCGTTTCCAAAATCTACGTCACTTTTATACTATATTTCGGTTTTGAATCACCAATCTATACTCGTTTTCACCAATACCCACATATACTCATTTTTACCATTCTATGCTATCATATTTAAGTTAGTATCCATCTCGTTTTCACAATTCCATGTCCGTTTTATAAGATATTTTGGTTAGAATCACAGATCTAAACATGTTTTCAGCATTCTAAACCCATTAAATACCATATTTCGGTTAGAATCACCCATTTATACTCGTTTTAACTATTATACGATCGTTTGATGCCTTATTTTGATTACAATCACATTTCAGTACTCGTTTTCAAAATCTACGCCACTTTTATACCATATTTCGGTTTTGAATCACCAATCTATACTCGTCGTTTTCACCAATCTACATGCATTCTATACCATAGTTCGGTTAGAATCACTCATCTATACACGTCTTCACGATTCGAGCCCTGTTTTATACCATATTTCGGTCAGAATCGGTGATCTAAACTCGTTTTCAGCATCCTACGATCATATTATACCATATTTTGGTTCGAATCACCCGTTTACACCCGTTTTTACTATTTTACGAGCATTTGATGCCTTATTTCGGTTAGAACCGTATTTCTATAGTCGTTTCACCAATCTAGGACAGTTATATACCTTGTTTTGGTTAGAATCTCCCGTCTATGCTCGTTTTTACCATTCTACGCCCATTCAACACAATAATTTTGGTTAGAATCAAACATCTATGCTCGTTTTCTACGTTCCTACACCTGTTTTATACCATAATCTGGTTAGAATCGCTCATCCATAATCGTTTTTATCATTCTACAATCATTCAATTCCATATTTCGGTTAGAATCCCCTACTTATACTTGTTTTTCACCAATCTAAGCTCATTCTATGCCATAATTTCGGTTAGAATCGCCCATCTATACTAGTTTTCATCAATCTATGCCGATTCTACACCCTATTTCGATAAGAACCACCCATCTATGCTCGTTTTAACCCCTCTACGCTCATTCTATACCCTATTTCAGTTAGAACCAACAATCTATACTCGTTTTCGCAATTTCACGACCATTTTATACCATACTTTTGTTAGAATCACCGATCTAAACATTTTTTTTCAGCATTCTAAGCTCGTTCTATACCATATTTCGGTTCGAGCCGCTCATTTATAATCGTTTTCATCATTCTACGATCATTTGATCCCTTATTTCGATTACAATCACATTTCAGAACTCGTTTCCACAAATCTACACCACTTTTTCACCCTATTTTGGTTAGAATAACGTATATGCACTCGTTCTCACAAATCTAGGCACATCCTATACCATATTTCGATAAGAATCATAAATCTATTCCCGTTTTCACAATTCTACTCATGTTTTATACCCCATTTCGATTAGAATCCAAAAATCTAAACTCGTTACGTCATGCTACGATCATATTATATCGTATTTTGGTTCGAATCGCCCGTCTATACTCGTTTTCACCATTCTACGATCATTTGATACCTTAAATCGATTGCAGTCACATTTCAGTACCCGTTTCACCAATCTAGGCCACTTTTCACCCTATTTTGGTTAGAATCACCCATTGATCCTCGTTTTCACCAATCAACGCACATTCTACACCATATATTGATTAGAATCACTCATCTATACTTGTTTTCACGATTCTACCCATATTTTATCCCACTTTTCGCTTAGAATCAGCAATATAAACTCGTTTTCATCATCCTGCGATCATATTATACCGTATTTCGGTTGGAATCACATGTTTGTACTCGTTTTCACCATTTTACGAGCATTTGATGCCTTATTTAAGTTAGAATCATATTTCTATACTCGTTTCAGCAATCTAGGCCAGTTATATACCTTATTTCGGTTAGAATATCCCGTCTATACTCGTTTTCACCATTCTATGTCAATCTACACCATAATTCTGTTAGAATCACCCATCTATGCTCGTTTTCATGATTCTACCTGTTCTACACAATATTTTGATCAGAATCAAGGATCTAAATTTGTTTTCAACATTCTACGATCGTATCGTACCATATTTCGATTCGAATCACCCGTTTACACTCGTTTTCACCATTTCATGAGCCTTTGATACCTTATTTTGGTTAGAATCCTATTTCTATACTCGTTACACCAATCTAGGCCGGTTATATACCTTATTTCGGTTAGAATCTCCCGTCTATACTCGTTTTTACCATTCTACGTCCGTTTTGCGCCATAATTTTGGTTAAATCACACATCTATGCTCGTTTTCACCATTCTACACTTGTTTTATACCAAATTTCGGTTAGAATCACCCATCCGTTCTCATTTTTATCATTCTATGCTCATTCTATTCCATATTTCTGTTAGAATCACCTATTTATTTATACTTGTTTTCACCAATCTAAGCTCATTCTATACCATAATTAGAATCGTCCATCTATACTCGTTTTCATCAATCTATGCCTATTCTAAAACATATTTCGGTTAGAATCACCCATATACACTCGTTTTCACCATTCTATGCTATCATATTTAAGTTAGTATCCATCTCGTTTTCACAATTCCATGTCCGTTTTATAAGATATTTTGGTTAGAATTACCGATCTAAACATGTTTTCAGCATTCTAAACCCATTAAATACCATATTTCGGTTAGAATCACCCATTTATACTCGTTTTAACTATTATACGATCGTTTGATACCTTATTTTGATTACAATCACATTTCAGTACTCGTTTCCAAAATCTACATTACTTTTATACCATTTTTCGGTTTTGAATCACCAATCTATACTCGTTTTCACCAATCTACATGCATTCTACACCATAGTTCGGTTAGAATCACTTATTTACACACGTTTTCATGATTCGAGCCCTGTTTTAAACCATATTTCGGTTAGAATCGGTGATCTAAACTTGTTTTCAGCATCCTACGGTCATATTATACCATATTTCGGTTCGAATCACCCGTTTACACCCGTTTTCACTATTTTACGAGCATTTGATTCCTTATTTCGGTTAGAATCATATTTCTATTGTCGTTTCACCAATCTAGGACAGTTATATACCTTGTTTTGGTTAGAAACTCCAGTCTATACTCGTTTTCACCATTCTACGCCCATTCAACACAATAATTTCGGTAAGAATCAAACATCTATGCTCTTTTTCTACGTTCCTACACCTGTTTTATACCACAATCTGGTTAGAATCACTCATCCATAATCGTTTTTATCATTCTACAATCATTCTATTCCATATTTTGGTTAGAATCCCCTACTTATACTTGTTTTTCACCAATCTAAGCTCATTCTATGCCATAATTTCGGTTAGAATCGCCCATTTATACTAGTTTTCATCAATCTATGCCGATTCTACACCCTATTTCGATAAGAACCACCCATCTATGCTCGTTTTAACCCCTCTACGCTCATTCTATACCCTATTTCAGTTAGAATCAACAATCTATGCTCGTTTTCACAATTTTACGACCGTTTTATACCATACTTTTGTTAGAATCACCGATCTAAACATTTTTTTTCAGCATTCTAAGCTCGTTCTATACCATATTTCGGTTTGAGCCGCTCATTTATAATCGTTTTCATCATTCTACGATCATTTGATCTCTTATTTCGATTACAATCACATTTTAGTACTCGTTTCCACAAATCTGCACCACTTTTTCACCTTATTTTGGTTAGAATAACGTATATGCACTCGTTCTCACAAATCTAGGCACATCCTACACCATATTTCGATAAGAAATATAAATCTATTCCCGTTTTCATAATTCTACTCATGTTTTATACCCCATTTCGATTAGAATCCAAAACTCTAAACTCGTTCCGTCATGCTACGATCATATTATACCGAATTTCGGTTCGAATCGCCCGTCTATACTCGTTTTCACCATTCTACGATCATTTGATACCTTAATTCGATTGCAGTCACATTTCAGTACCTGTTTCACCAATCTAGGCCACTTTTCACCCTATTTTGGTTAGAATCACCCATTGATCCTCGTTTTCACCAATCGACGCACATTCTACACCATATATTGATTAGAATCACTCATCTATACTTGTTTTCACGATTCTACCCATATTTTTTTCTACATTTCGCTTAGAATCAGCAATATAAACTCATTTTTATCATCCTGCGATCATATTATACCGTATTTCGGTTGGAATCACATGTTTGTACTCGTTTTCACCATTTTACGAGCATTTGATGCCTTATTTAAGTTAGAATCATATTTCTATACTCGTTTCACCAATCTAGGCCAGTTATATGCCTTATTTCGCTTAGAATATTCCGTCTATACTCGTTTTCACCATTCTATGTCAATCTACACCATAATTCTATTAGAATTACCCATCTATGCTCGTTTTCATGATTCTACCTGTTCTACACAATATTTCGATCAGAATCAAGGATCTAAATTTGTTTTCAACATTCTACGATCATATCGTACCATATTTCGATTTGAATCAGCCGTTTACACTCGTTTTCACCATTTCATGAGCCTTTGATACCTTATTTCGGTTAGAATCATATTTCTAAACTCGTTACACCAATCTAGGCCGGTTATATACCTTATTTTGGATAGAATCTCCCGTCTATACTCGTTTTTACCATTCTACGCCCGTTTTATGCCATAATTTTGGTTAAATCACACATCTATGCTCGTTTTCATCATTCTACACTTGTTTTATACCAAATTTCGGTTAGAATCACCCATCCGTTCTTATTTTCATCATTCTATGCTCATTCTATTCCATATTTCTGTTTGAATCACCTATTTATTTATACTTGTTTTTACCAATCTAAACTTATTCTATACCATAATTAGAATCGTCCATCTATACTCGTTTTCATCAATCTATGCCTATTCTAAAACATATTTCGGTTAGAATAACCCATATACACTCGTTTTTACCATTCTATGCAATCATATTTAAGTTAGTATCCATCTCGTTTTTACAATTCCTTGTCCGTTTTATAAGATATTTTGGTTAGAATCACCGATCTAAACATGTTTTCAGCATTCTAAACCCATTAAATACCATATTTCGGTTAGAATCACCCATTTATACTCGTTTTAACTATTATACGATCGTTTGATGCCTTATTTTGTTTTACAATCTTATTTCAGTACTCGTTTCCAAAATCTACGCCACTTTTATACCATATTTCGGTTTTGAATCACCAATCTATACTCGTTTTCACCAATCTACATGCATTCTACACCATAGTTCGGTCAGAATCACTCATCTATACACGTTTTCATGATTCGAGCCCTGTTTTATACCATATTTCGGTTAGAATCGGTGATCTAAACTCGTTTTCAGCATCCTACGGTCATATTATACCATATTTCGGTTCGAATCACCCGTTTACACCCGTTTTCACTATTTTACGAGCATTTGATGCCTTATTTCGGTTAGAATCATATTTCTATAGTCGTTTCACCAATTTAGGACAGTTATATACCTTGTTTTGGTTAGAATCTCTAGTCTATACTCGTTTTTACCATTCTACGCCCATTCAACACAATAATTTCGGTTAGAATCAAACATCTATAATCTTTTTCTACGTTCCTACACCTGTTTTATACCACAATCTGGTTAGAATCACTCATCCATAATCGTTTTTATCATTCTACAATCGTTCTATTCCATATTTCGGTTAGAATCCCCTACTTATACTTGTTTTTCACCAATCTAAGCTCATTCTATGCCATAATTTCGGTTAGAATCGCCCATCTATACTAGTTTTCATCAATCTATGTCGATTCTATACCCTATTTCGATAAGAACCATCCATCTATGCTCGTTTTAACCCCTCTACGCTCATTCTATACCCTATTTCAGTTAGAATCAACAATCTATGCTCGTTTTCACAATTTCACGACCGTTTTATACCATACTTTTGTTAGAATCACCGATCTAAACGTTTTTTCAGCATTCTAAGCTCGTTCTATACCATATTTCGGTTCGAGTCGCTCATTTATAATCGATTTCATCATTCTACGATCATTTGATCCCTTATTTCGATTACAATCACTTTTTTTACCCTATTTTGGTTAGAATAACGCATATGCACTCGTTCTCACAAATCTAGGCACATCCTACACCATATTTCGATAAGAATCATAAATATATTCCCGTTTTCACAATTCTACTCATGTTTTGTACCCCATTTCGATTAGAATCCAAAAATCTAAACTCGTTCCGTCATGCTACGATCATAATATACCGTATTTCGGTTCGAATCGCCCGTCTATACTCGTTTTCACCATTCTACGATCATTTGATACCTTAATTCGATTCAGTCACATTTCAGTACCCGTTTCACCAATCTAGGCCACTTTTCACCCTATTTTGGTTAGAATCACCCATTGATCCTCGTTTTCACCAATCGACGCACATTCTACACCATATATTGATTAGAATCACTCATCTATACTTGTTTTCACGATTCTACCCATATTTTATCCCATATTTCGCTTAGAATCAGCAATATAAACTCGTTTTCATCATCCTGTGATCATATTATACCATATTTCGGTTGGAATCACATGTTTGTACTAGTTTTCACCATTTTACGAGCATTTGATGCCTTATTTAAGTTAGAATCATATTTCTATACTCGTTTCACCAATCTAGGCCAGTTATATACCTTATTTCGGTTAGAATATCCCGTCTATACTCGTTTTCACCATTCTATGTCAATCTACACCATAATTCTGTTAGAATCACCCGTCTATGCTCGTTTTTATGATTCTACCTGTTCTACACAATATTTCGATCAGAATCAAGGATCTAAATTTGTTTTCAACATTATACGATCGTATTTTACCATATTTCGATTCGAATCACCTGTTTACACTCATTTTCACCATTTTATGAGCCTTTGATACCTTATTTTGGTTAGAATCCTATTTCTATACTCGTTACACCAATCTTGGCCGGTTATATACCTTATTTCGGATAGAATCTCCCGTCTATACTCGTTTTTACCATTCTACGTCCGTTTTACGCCATAATTTTGGTTAAATCACACATCTATGCTCGTTTTCACCATTCTACACTTGTTTTATACCAAATTTCGGTTAGAATCACCCATCCGTTCTCATTTTCATCATTCTATGCTCATTCTATTCCATATTTCTGTTAGAATCATCTATTTATTTATACTTGTTTTCACCAATCTAAGCTCATTCTATACCATAATTAGAATCGTCCATCTATACTCGTTTTCATCAATCTATGCCTATTCTAAAATATATTTCGGTTAGAATCACCCATATACACTCGTTTTCACCATTCTATGCTATCATATTTAAGTTAGTATCCATCTCGTTTTCACAATTCCATGTCCGTTTATAAGATATTTTGGTTAGAATCACCGATCTAAACATGTTTTCAGTATTCTGAACCCATTAAATACCATATTTCGGTTAGAATCACCCATTTATACTCGTTTTAACTATTATACGATCGTTTAATGCCTTATTTTGATTACAATCACATTTCAGTACTCGTTTCAAAAATTTATGCCACTTTTATACCATATTTCGGTTTTGAATCACCAATCTATACTCGTTTTCACCAATCTACATGCATTCTACACCATAGTTCGGTTAGAATCATTCATCTATACACGTTTTTATTATTCGAGCCCTGTTTTATACCATATTTCGGTTAGAATCGGTGATCTAAACTCGTTTTCAGCATCCTATGGTCATATTATACCATATTTTGGTTCGAATCACCCGTTTACACCCGTTTTTACTATTTTACGAGCATTTGATGCCTTATTTCGGTTAGAATCATATTTCTATAGTCGTTTCACCAATCTAGGACAGTTATATACCTTGTTTTGGTTAGAATCTCCAGTTTATACTCGTTTTCACCATTCTACGCCCATTCAACACAATAATTTCGGTTAGAATCAAACATCTATGCTCGTTTTCTACGTTCCTATACCTGTTTTATACCATAATCTGGTTAGAATCACTCATCCATAATCGTTTTTATCATTCTTCAATCATTCTATTCCATATTTCGGTTAGAATCCCCTACTTATACTTGTTTTTCACCAATCTAAGCTCATTCTATGCCATAATTTCGGTTAGAATCGTCCATCTATACTAGTTTTCATCAATTTATGCCGATTCTATACCCTATTTCGATATGAACCACCCATCTATGCTCGTTTTAACCCCTCTACGCTCATTCTATACCCTATTTCAGTTAGAATCAACAATCTATACTAGTTTTCACAATTTCACGACCGTTTTATACCATACTTTTGTTAGAATCACCGATCTAAACATTTTTTCAGCATTCTAAGCTCGTTCTATAGCATATTTTGGTTCGAGCCGCTCATTTATAATCGTTTTCATCATTCTACGATCATTTGATCCCTTATTTCGATTACAATCATATTTCAGTACTCGTTTCCACAAATCTACACCACTTTTTTTATCCTGTTTTGGTTAGAATAACGTATATGCACTCGTTCTCACAAATCTAGGCACATCCTACACCATATTTCGATAAGAATCATAAATCTATTCCCGTTTTCACAATTCTACTCTTGTTTTATACCCCATTTCGATTAGAATCCAAAAATCTAAACTTGTTCCGTCATGCTACGATCATATTATACCGTATTTCGGTTCGAATCGCCCGTCTATACTCGTTTTCACCATTCTACGATCATTTGATACCTTAATTCGATTGCAGTCACATTTCAGTACCCGTTTCACCAATCTAGGCAACTTTTTACCCTATTTTGGTTAGAATCACCCATTGATCCTCGTTTTCACCAATTGACGCACATTCTGCACCATATATTGATTAGAATCACTCATCTATACTTGTTTTCACGATTCTACCCATATTTTATCCCATATTTCCTTAGAATCAGCAATATAAACTCGTTTTCATCATCCTGCGATCATATTATATCGTATTTCGGTTGGAATCACATGTTTGTACTCGTTTTCACCATTTTACGAGCATTTTGTTATGCCCCGATCTCCCGCAGGCAAATCGGCCGAAGATAGCAGCAGAGAGGTCCCTCCTGACTCTGCCGCTAAGCCGATCCTTGGGGCGCAGTCCACTGAATATGGGAATCGATTCCGAAGAAACAAATCCATAACGAGGACGAGTTCTTAATTCAATCTATCCCGATCGAACGATACCGTCTTGTGTTTCTTAGCCGCGCTCTCCGTATCGGGAGAACGGGGTGCTACATCCTACCCAACTAATTGGAAGTTTCGTCCCGAAACTTAAGAACATGACCTACCATCAGGGAACTTTACGTTGGGGATGTTTAGCAGAGTATTTGGGGCAGTCACGAATTCTGTGGTTTGCATCGCCACAGATGAGGCATAATCCTTGTTTCAGACGACATTCGTTGACCAGGTGCCCTGGCCTCCTACAGAAGTGGCATAGCTGCCCTCTCTGCGGACCACCGTTGTTGCGGCGCTTTGTAGCGGTGTTTCCTCCTTCGTTGCTTTGGCGTTTGTGACTGGATGTATGCACAGCGCCGGCAGCAATATGAGGATAGAGTGGTTCGAGCGACAGGACGTGATTCATGACTTCACGTATCGTACGATATTGAGGAACGGCTACGTGCGAATGGATGGCAGGGCGTAGTCCACCTTCAAACCTTCTAGCATGACTCGCTGCATCAGGTAAATAGGCCCTAGCGAATTTGGAGAGTCGGTTGAATTCGGCGGAGTACTCCTTAACTGTCATGCTGCCTTGCCGCAGCTGCACGAACTCGTTTTCCATTTGACGTTGTACTGGAGGGGGTACGAACTCCTCTTCGAACGCAGCACGAAAAGTCGTCCACGAGATCGCCTCCTCTCCGCGATCAAATTGGAGAGATCGTCGATGCACGTCCCACTAATCGTGCGCGTTGAGGCGGAGCTGTAGTTGCGCGCAGGAGACGCGCTTATCTTCGGGGACCTCTAGCAGAGCGAAGTGATCTTCAAGTTCGGCCAACCAATCTAGAGCTACGACTGGGTCCTCAGTCCCGTTGAATGGGGTGTTGCAGACTTTCTTGAAGTGGCCAAAGTCGAAGGCAGTCACGTCCCTCGCCCTTGGAATTTGCGACGTCTCTACTTCAAGCACGGGCTGTTCCACCGGAGTCGCTGGCGTTGCCGCGGACTGGTTGGATGCCAAAGTCTGAACGATCTGCTACAGGGTATCTACCTGCTTTTGTTGGACTGAGAATCGTGCTTCTATATTGTCTTGAAACTTGAGCTGACTCTCTTCCACCCGCTTCTCGGCCCGTTCATAGCGAGCCTCGTCCCTTTGTTGGTTTGCCTCCAACATCTGCAACATTCGTTGGACGGGATCGATGCTTGGCACGACTCGCTGGCTCTTTGAACTTCCCGAAGTATCCGAACTACTTTCTTGGCCTTGCGTTTCGTCCGGGGTTTGCGCTGCAGATTGCGCTGGAGCCATTCCTTCAAAAGAAGGTAAATTACATCAGGATCATAATATATTATGGACTTATTGCATGAACGTATCTTATTTTGGCCTAACGAGTTCAAGAGTTCGCACAGGAATTTTTGATCGTTAAAGGAACTTTTCCAGCACGAAGTCTAAGGAACTTTGAATCTGTGCTCTGATACCACTATGTCACGCCCCGAGGCGTCCCCCGAGTCGTGACCGCCGTGCGGGCCTGGAGTTGCGCCCGCACAAGGCTTTAATGATTTGCATAGCAAGCACATATTCAGAGTACGCAGATAAATTGAAACACAGATTTAAAACATAGAAAAGTTCTCTTTATTGATAATGAACATCTATTACAAACTCTTGAACGAGTTAGCTAATATGCCGAACGGCTTACAAAAGAGATGACTCAAAATAAGATAGCAGTCCTGTACATTACATCCTTTTATAAACTCAAAACGATAAAGACCTCCAGGCTGGAGGACGGCTTTGCCACGGAGCTACATTTGTGTATGAAGAGTTGCAGCTCCTGTCTTCAAATGCTTCAGGGAGCGCGGTGAAGATGCGCCAACAGTTGGACTGGATCGGGTAGACGACTTCGGCTCCTCGCTCGGTTCGCCTTGGTGCGGAGAACCTGTTTCAACGAGGGTCAGCATATCGAAACATGCTGGTGAAGGCGAGCTAGCCTGACTATACCAATCAACACATTGTTTAGTGAAGCATGCATATTTTTGTGGGTTTCTATCTTGCCTTAGTTCATTTACAAGTAAGCAGCATATTGAATTTACTGAAATGAACGTGCCACCATTAGGTGGATTTTACCTGACCGTCTGAATTACCTGCACAATACTTACCCTGCCTTCCCTGCCACGAAGACACAAGTTAGTATGCAACAGGTTTAAATATACACGATGATCACTGGCTTGATTGCCATAATGGACACTAGTCTGTGACGAAGATGGTTTGCTACGTGCAAGAACGTTAGGCGCCGTATGCCACCCTGTCCTAGTACGTGAGACTAAACGTTAGTTCCGTCCGGAGCCGGAACGGTGCCAGTGCCCCAGCAGCCGCCCGCAGGAACTATACCTTGTGCACAAGTTGTCCGTGATCGCACACTAACAATCATTCGCCCGGAGGCTACGTTGACAAGCATTCGCCCGGAGGCTACGTTAACAAGCATTCGCCCGGAGGCTACGTGAGTACAAGACAAGCGGTATTGCATGATTCATTTTACATTTGCAACTACGTTATATTTATGCATCAGGATATACGTTTAAACTTGTATCTATGCATTTGATGAATATTTCCGAACGAACAAGCATGCAAAGATATAACCGTTCACAAGTTTCATTGACAAGCATAAGTACCAAGTCTATTCTCTTTTATCTTGGTTTCTTTTAGTTATTACTTGGTATCGTTTGATCGGGGCAAAGGAGTGAAGCTTGGAAGCAGGACTAGCTAATCGGGTTGGTAGCCACTCACTTAGATTTTGGAAAGAAGAAGGAAAGAGGCGCTTCACGACTCCGCTCGCAAGCCGCCTACTGCTCGTTCACCTGCACACGAACAGCTCGATTAATACTTCTTCCTCTCTTTCCAATCTCGGAATAGAAGTGCAAGTCAATGAACGAAAATAATGAAAACCATCGAAACCGTTCAAGGAAAACAAGTGAATCCCAAAACCAACTCAAAGCACGAAAGCAACAAGCGACATCGAAAACCGAGGCAATAAAAGATAGCAGTGGAGAGGTCCCTCCTGACTCTGCCGCTAAGCCGATCCTTGGGGCGCAGTCCACTGAATATGGGAATCGATTCCGAAGAAACAAATTCATAACGAGGACGAGTTCTTAATTCAATCTATCCCGATCGAACGATACCGTCTTGTGTTTCTTAGCCGCGCTCTCCGCATCGGGAGAACGGGGCGCTACATCCTACCCAACTAATTGGAAGTTTCGTCCCGAAACTTAAGAACATGACCTACCATCAGGGAACGTTACGTTGGGGATGTTTAGCAGAGTATTTGGGGCAGTCACGAATTCTGTGGTTTGTATCGCCACAGATGAGGTATAATCCTTGTTTCAGACGACATTCGTTGACCAGGTGCCCTGGCCTCCTACAGAAGTGACATAGCTGCCCTCTCTGCGGACCACCGTTGTTGCGGCGCTTTGTAGCGGTGTTTCCTCCTTCGTTGCTTTGGCGTTTGTGACTGGATGTATGCACAGCGCCGGCAGCAATATGAGGATAGAGTGGTTCGAGCGACAGGGCGTGATTCATGACTTCACGCATCGTACGATATTGAGGAACGGCTACGTGCGAATGGATGGCAGGGCGTAGTCCACCTTCAAACCTTCTAGCTCGACTCGCTGCATCAGGTAAATAGGCCCTAGCGAATTTGGAGAGTCGGTTGAATTCGGCGGAGTACTCCTTAACTGTCATGCTGCCTTGCCGTAGCTGCACGAACTCGTTTTCCATTTGACGTTGTACTGGAGGGGGTACGAACTCCTCTTCGAACGCAGCACGAAAAGTCGTCCACGAGATCGCCTCCTCTCCGCGATCAAATTGGAGAGATCGTCGATGCACGTCCCACTAATCGTGCGCGTTGAGGCGGAGCTGTAGTTGCACGCAGAAGACGCGCTTATCTTCGGGGACCTCTAGCAGAGCGAAGTGATCTTCAAGTTCGGCCAACCAATCTAGAGCTACGACTGGGTCCTCAGTCCCGTTGAATGGGGTGTTGCAGACTTTCTTGAAGTGGCCAAAGTCGAAGGCAGTCACGTCCCTCGCCCTTGGAATTTGCGACGTCTCTACTTCAAGCACGGGCTGTTCCACCGGAGTCGCTGGCGTTGCCGCGGACTGGTTGGATGCCAAAGTCTGAACGATCTGCTACAGGGTATCTACCTGCTTTTGTTGGACTGAGAATCGTGCTTCTATATTGTCTTGAAACTTGAGCTGACTCTCTTCCACCCGCTTCTCGGCCCGTTCATAGCGAGCCTCGTCCCTTTGTTGGTTTGCCTCCAACATCTGCAACATTCGTTGGACGGGATCGATGCTTGGCACGACTCGCTGGCTCTTTGAACTTCCCGAAGTATCCGAACTACTTTCTTGGCCTTGCGTTTCGTCCGGGGTTTGCGCTGCAGATTGCGCTGGAGCCATTCCTTCAAAAGAAGGTAAATTACATCAGGATCATAATATATTATGGACTTATTGCATGAACGTATCTTATTTTGGCCTAACGAGTTCAAGAGTTCGCACAGGAATTTTTGATCGTTAAAGGAACTTTTCCAGCACGAAGTCTAAGGAACTTTGAATCTGTGCTCTGATACCACTATGTCACGCCCCGAGGCGTCCCCCGAGTCGTGACCGCCGTGCGGGCCTGGAGTTGCGCCCGCACAAGGCTTTAATGATTTGCATAGCAAGCACATATTCAGAGTACGCAGATAAATTGAAACACAGATTTAAAACATAGAAAAGTTCTCTTTATTGATAATGAACATCTATTACAAACTCTTGAACGAGTTAGCTAATATGCCGAACGGCTTACAAAAGAGATGACTCAAAATAAGATAGCAGTCCTGTACATTACATCCTTTTATAAACTCAAAACGATAAAGACCTCCAGGCTGGAGGACGGCTTTGCCACGGAGCTACATTTGTGTATGAAGAGTTGCAGCTCCTGTCTTCAAATGCTTCAGGGAGCGCGGTGAAGATGCGCCAACAGTTGGACTGGATCGGGTAGACGACTTCGGCTCCTCGCTCGGTTCGCCTTGGTGCGGAGAACCTGTTTCAACGAGGGTCAGCATATCGAAACATGCTGGTGAAGGCGAGCTAGCCTGACTATACCAATCAACACATTGTTTAGTGAAGCATGCATATTTTTGTGGGTTTCTATCTTGCCTTAGTTCATTTACAAGTAAGCAGCATATTGAATTTACTGAAATGAACGTGCCACCATTAGGTGGATTTTACCTGACCGTCTGAATTACCTGCACAATACTTACCCTGCCTTCCCTGCCACGAAGACACAAGTTAGTATGCAACAGGTTTAAATATACACGATGATCACTGGCTTGATTGCCATAATGGACACTAGTCTGTGACGAAGATGGTTTGCTACGTGCAAGAACGTTAGGCGCCGTATGCCACCCTGTCCTAGTACGTGAGACTAAACGTTAGTTCCGTCCGGAGCCGGAACGGTGCCAGTGCCCCAGCAGCCGCCCGCAGGAACTATACCTTGTGCACAAGTTGTCCGTGATCGCACACTAACAATCATTCGCCCGGAGGCTACGTTGACAAGCATTCGCCCGGAGGCTACGTTAACAAGCATTCGCCCGGAGGCTACGTGAGTACAAGACAAGCGGTATTGCATGATTCATTTTACATTTGCAACTACGTTATATTTATGCATCAGGATATACGTTTAAACTTGTATCTATGCATTTGATGAATATTTCCGAACGAACAAGCATGCAAAGATATAACCGTTCACAAGTTTCATTGACAAGCATAAGTACCAAGTCTATTCTCTTTTATCTTGGTTTCTTTTAGTTATTACTTGGTATCGTTTGATCGGGGCAAAGGAGTGAAGCTTGGAAGCAGGACTAGCTAATCGGGTTGGTAGCCACTCACTTAGATTTTGGAAAGAAGAAGGAAAGAGGCGCTTCACGACTCCGCTCGCAAGCCGCCTACTGCTCGTTCACCTGCACACGAACAGCTCGATTAATACTTCTTCCTCTCTTTCCAATCTCGGAATAGAAGTGCAAGTCAATGAACGAAAATAATGAAAACCATCGAAACCGTTCAAGGAAAACAAGTGAATCCCAAAACCAACTCAAAGCACGAAAGCAACAAGCGACATCGAAAACCGAGGCAATAAAAGATAGCAGTGGAGAGGTCCCTCCTGACTCTGCCGCTAAGCCGATCCTTGGGGCGCAGTCCACTGAATATGGGAATCGATTCCGAAGAAACAAATTCATAACGAGGACGAGTTCTTAATTCAATCTATCCCGATCGAACGATACCGTCTTGTGTTTCTTAGCCGCGCTCTCCGCATCGGGAGAACGGGGCGCTACATCCTACCCAACTAATTGAAAGTTTCGTCCCGAAACTTAAGAACATGACCTACCATCAGGGAACGTTACGTTGGGGATGTTTAGCAGAGTATTTGGGGCAGTCACGAATTCTGTGGTTTGTATCGCCACAGATGAGGTATAATCCTTGTTTCAGACGACATTCGTTGACCAGGTGCCCTGGCCTCCTACAGAAGTGACATAGCTGCCCTCTCTGCGGACCACCGTTGTTGCGGCGCTTTGTAGCGGTGTTTCCTCCTTCGTTGCTTTGGCGTTTGTGACTGGATGTATGCACAGCGCCGGCAGCAATATGAGGATAGAGTGGTTCGAGCGACAGGGCGTGATTCATGACTTCACGCATCGTACGATATTGAGGAACGGCTACGTGCGAATGGATGGCAGGGCGTAGTCCACCTTCAAACCTTCTAGCTCGACTCGCTGCATCAGGTAAATAGGCCCTAGCGAATTTGGAGAGTCGGTTGAATTCGGCGGAGTACTCCTTAACTGTCATGCTGCCTTGCCGTAGCTGCACGAACTCGTTTTCCATTTGACGTTGTACTGGAGGGGGTACGAACTCCTCTTCGAACGCAGCACGAAAAGTCGTCCACGAGATCGCCTCCTCTCCGCGATCAAATTGGAGAGATCGTCGATGCACGTCCCACTAATCGTGCGCGTTGAGGCGGAGCTGTAGTTGCACGCAGAAGACGCGCTTATCTTCGGGGACCTCTAGCAGAGCGAAGTGATCTTCAAGTTCGGCCAACCAATCTAGAGCTACGACTGGGTCCTCAGTCCCGTTGAATGGGGTGTTGCAGACTTTCTTGAAGTGGCCAAAGTCGAAGGCAGTCACGTCCCTCGCCCTTGGAATTTGCGGCGTCTCTACTTCAAGCACGGGCTGTTCCACCGGAGTCGCTGGCGTTGCCGTGGACTGGTTGGATGCCAAAGTCTGAACGATCTGCTGCAGGGTATCTACCTGCTTTTGTTGGACTGAGAATCATGCTTCTATATTGTCTTGAAACTTGAGCTGACTCTCTTCCACCCGCTTCTCGGCCCGTTCATAGCGAGCCTCGTCCCTTTGTTGGTTTGCCTCCAACATCTGCAACATTCGTTGGACGGGATCGATGCTTGGCATGGCTCGCTGGCTCTTTGAACTTCCCGAAGTATCCGAAATACTTTCTTGGCCTTGCGTTTCGTCCGGGGTTTGCGCTGCAGATTGCGCTGGAGCCATTCCTTCAAAAGAAGGTAAATTACATTAGGATCATAATGTATTATGGACTTATTGCATGAACGTATCTCATTTTGGCCTAGCGAGTTCAAGAGTTCGCACAGGAATTTTTGATCGTTAAAGGAACTTTTCCAGCACGAAGTCTAAGGAACTTTGAATCTGTGCTCTGATACCACTATGTCACGCCCCGAGGCGTCCCCCGAGTCGTGACCGTCGTGCGGGCCTGGAGTTGCGCCCGCACAAGGCTTTAATGATTTGCATAGCAAGCACATATTCAGAGTACGCAGATAAATTGAAACACAGATTTGAAACATAGAAAAGTTCTCTTTATTGATAATGAACATCTATTACAAACTCTTGAACGAGTTAGCTAATATGCCGAACGGCTTACAAAAAAGATGACTCAAAATGAGATAGCAGTCCTATACATTACATCCTTTTATAAACTCAAAACGATAAAGACCTCCAGGCTGGAGGACGGCTTTGCCACGGAGCTGCATTTGTGTATGAAGAGTTGCAGCTCCTGTCTTCAAATGCTTCAGGGGGCGCGGTGAAGATGCGCCAACAGTTGGACTGGATCGGGTAGACGACTTCGGCTCCTCGCTCGGTTCGCCTTGGTGCGGAGAACCTGTTTCAACGAGGGTCAGCATATCGAAACATGCTGGTGAAGGCGAGCTAGCCTGACTATACCAATCAACACATTGTTTAGTGAAGCATGCATATTTTTGTGGGTTTCTATCTTGCCTTAGTTCATTTACAAGTAAGCAGCATATTGAATTTACTGAAATGAACGTGCCACCTTTAGGTGGATTTTACCTGACCGTCTGAATTACCTGCACAATACTTACCCTGCCTTCCCTGCCACGAAGACACAAGTTAGTATGCAACAGGTTTAAATATACACGATGATCACTGGCTTGATTGCCATAATGGACACTAGTCTGTGACGAAGATGGTTTGCTACGTGCAAGAACGTTAGGCGCCGTATGCCACCCTGTCCTAGTACGTGAGACTAAATGTTAGTTCCGTCCGGAGCCGGAACGGTGCCAGTGCCCCAGCAGCCGCCCGCAGGAACTATACCTTGTGCACAAGTTGTCCGTGATCGCACACTAACAATCATTCGCCCGGAGGCTACGTTGACAAGCATTCGCCCGGAGGCTACGTTAACAAGCATTCGCCCGGAGGCTATGTGAGTACAAGACAAGCGGTATTGCATGATTCATTTTACATTTGCAACTACGTTATATTTATGCATCAGGATATACGTTTAAACTTGTATCTATGCATTTGATGAATATTTCCGAACGAACAAGCATGCAAAGATATAACCGTTCACAAGTTTCATTGACAAGCATAAGTACCAAGTCTATTCTCTTTTATCTTGGTTTCTTTTAGTTATTACTTGGTATCGTTTGATCGGGGCAAAGGAGTGAAGCTTGGAAGCAGGACTAGCTAATCGGGTTGGTAGCCACTCACTTAGATTTTGGAAAGAAGAAGGAAAAAGGCGCTTCACGACTCCGCTCGCAAGCCGCCTACTGCTCGTTCACCTGCACACGAACAGCTCGATTAATACTTCTTCCTCTCTTTCCAATCTTGGAATAGAAGTGCAAGTCAATGAACGAAAACAATGAAAACCATCGAAACCGTTCAAGGAAAACAAGTGAATCCCAAAATCAACTCAAAGCACGAAAGCAACAAGCGACATCGAAAACCGAGGCAATAAAAGATAGCAGTGGAGAGGTCCCTCCTGACTCTGCCGCTAAGCCGATCCTTGGGGCGCAGTCCACTGAATATGGGAATCGATTCCGAAGAAACAAATTCATAATGAGGACGAGTTCTTAATTCAATCTATCCCGATCGAACGATACCGTCTTGTGTTTCTTAGCCGCGCTCTCCGCATCGGGAGAACGGGGCACTACATCCTACCCAACTAATTGGAAGTTTCGTCCCGAAACTTAAGAACATGACCTACCATCAGGGAACGTTACGTTGGGGATGTTTAGCAGAGTATTTGGGGCAGTCACGAATTCTGTGGTTTGTATCGCCACAGATGAGGCATAATCCTTGTTTCAGACGACATTCGTTGACCAGGTGCCCTGGCCTCCTACAGAAGTGACATAGCTGCCCTCTCTGCGGACCACCGTTGTTGCGGCGCTTTGTAGCGGTGTTTCCTCCTTCGTTGCTTTGGCGTTTGTGACTGGATGTATGCACAGCGCCGGCAGCAATATGAGGATAGAGTGGTTCGAGCGACAGGGCGTGATTCATGACTTCACGCATCGTACGATATTGAGGAACGGCTACGTGCGAATGGATGGCAGGGCGTAGTCCACCTTCAAACCTTCTAGCTCGACTCGCTGCATCAGGTAAATAGGCCCTAGCGAATTTGGAGAGTCGGTTGAATTCGGCGGAGTACTCCTTAACTGTCATGCTGCCTTGCCGTAGCTGCACGAACTCGTTTTCCATTTGACGTTGTACTGGAGGGGGTACGAACTCCTCTTTGAATGCAGCACAAAAAGTCGTCCACGAGATCGCCTCCTCTCCGCGATCAAATTAGAGAGATCGTCGATGCACGTCCCACCAATCGTGCGCGTTGAGGCGGAGCTGTAGTTGCGCGCAGGAGACGTGCTTATCTTCGGGGACCTCTAGCAGAGCGAAGTGATCTTCAAGTTCGGCCAACCAATCTAGAGCTACGATTGGGTCCTCAGTCCCGTTGAATGGGGTGTTGCAGACTTTCTTGAAGTGGCCAAAGTCGAAGGCAGTCACGTCCCTCGTCCTTGGAATTTGCGGCGTCTCTACTTCAAGCACGGGCTGTTCCACCGGAGTCGCTGGCATTGCCGCGGACTGGTTGGATGCCAAAGTCTGAACGATCTGCTGCAGGGTATCTACCTGCTTTTGTTGGACTGAGAATCGTGCTTCTATATTGTCTTGAAACTTTAGCTGACTCTCTTCCGTCCGCTTCTCGGCCCGTTCATAGTGAGCCTCGTCCCTTTGTTGGTTTGCCTCCAACATCTGCAACATTCGTTGGACGGGATCGATGCTTGGCACGGCTCGCTGGCTCTTTGAACTTCCCGAAGTATCCGAACTACTTTCTTGGCCTTGCGTTTCGTCCGGGGTTTGCGCTGCAGATTGCGCTGGAGCCATTCCTTCAAAAGAAGGTAAATTACATCAGGATCATAATGTATTATGGACTTATTGCATGAACGTATCTCATTTTGGCCTAGCGAGTTCAAGAGTTCGCACAGGAATTTTTGATCGTTAAAGGAACTTTTCCAGCACGAAGTCTAAGGAACTTTGAATCTGTGCTCTGATACCACTATGTCACGCCCCGAGGCGTCCCCCGAATCGTGACCGCCGTGCGGGCCTGGAGTTGCGCCCGCACAAGGCTTTAATGATTTGCATAGCAAGCACATATTCAGAGTACGCAGATAAATTGAAACACAGATTTGAAACATAGAAAAGTTCTCTTTATTGATAATGAACATCTATTACAAACTCTTGAACGAGTTAGCTAATATGCCGAACGGCTTACAAAAGAGATGACTCAAAATGAGATAGCAGTCCTGTACATTATATCCTTTTATAAACTCAAAACGATAAAGACCTCCAGGCTGGAGGACGGCTTTGCCACGGAGCTGCATTTGTGTATGAAGAGTTGCAGCTCCTGTCTTCAAATGCTTCAGGGGGCACGGTGAAGATGCGCCAACAGTTGGACTGGATCGGGTAGACGACTTCGGCTCCTCGCTCGGTTCGCCTTGGTGCGGAGAACCTGTTTCAACGAGGGTCAGCATATCGAAACATGCTGGTGAAGGCGAGCTAGCCTGACTATACCAATCAACACATTGTTTAGTGAAGCATGCATATTTTTGTGGGTTTCTATCTTGCCTTAGTTTATTTACAAGTAAGCAGCATATTGAATTTACTGAAATGAACGTGCCACCGTTAGGTGGATTTTACCTGACCGTATGAATTACCTGCACAATACTTACCCTGCCTTCCCTGCCACGAAGACACAAGTTAGTATGCAACAGGTTTAAATATACACGATGATCACTGGCTTGATTGCCATAATGGACACTAGTCTGTGACGAAGATGGTTTGCTACGTGCAAGAACGTTAGGCGCCGCATACCACCCTGTCCTAGTACGTGAGACTAAACGTTAGTTCCGTCCGGAGCCGGAACGGTGCCAGTGCCCCAGTAGCCGCCCGCAGGAACTATACCTTGTGCACAAGTTGTCCGTGATCGCACACTAACAATCATTCGCCCGGAGGCTACGTTGACAAGCATTCGCCCGGAGGCTACGTTAACAAGCATTCGCCCGGAGGCTACGTGAGTACAAGACAAGCGATATTGCATGATTCATTTTACATTTGCAACTACGTTATATTTATGCATCAGGATATACGTTTAAACTTGTATCTATGCATTTGATGAACATTTCCGAACGAACAAGCATGCAAAGTTATAACCGTTCACAAGTTTCATTGACAAGCATAAGTACCAAGTCTATTCTCTTTTATCTTGGTTTCTTTTAGTTATTACTTGGTATCGTTTGATCGGGGCAAAGGAGTGAAGCTTGGAAGCAGGACTAGCTAATCGGGTTGGTAGCCACTCACTTAGATTTTGGAAAGAAGAAGGAAAGAGGCGCTTCACGACTCCGCTCGCAAGCCGCCTACTGCTCGTTCACCTGTACACGAACAGCTCGATTAATACTTCTTCCTCTCTTTCCAATCTCGGAATAGAAGTGCAAGTCAATGAACGAAAACAATGAAAACCATCGAAACCGTTCAAGGAAAACAAGCGAATCCCAAAACCAACTCAAAGCACGAAAGCAACAAGCGACATCGAAAACCGAGGCAATAAAAGATAGCAGCGGAGAGGTCCCTCCTGACTCTGCCGCTAAGCCGATCCTTAGGGCACAGTCCACTGAATATGGGAATCGATTCCGAAGAAACAAATCCATAACGAGGACGAGTTCTTAATTCAATCTATCCCGATCGAACGATACCGTCTTGTGTTTCTTAGCCGCGCTCTCCGCATCGGGAGAACGGGGCGCTACAGATTGTCCGAGTGCAGCGGAGTCAGAAACGTATAGCGATTTGGTAATAGGTTCACTGAGTTGACAAATATAGCGGAAGCATTGAAACACAAGTTTGAAGTAAAGAAACTCTTTTATTGATATAAACATGTGTTACAGGCGGCTTATAGCCGAGATTACAAGTCGCTCAAACCTCTCTCTCTGAAACAGTAAAAGCGTGCAAAGTGGCTACAATTGTGGAATGATTGTACAGGCAATGTTCAGGCGAGTTCGGACTATGTTCCAACATTATGTCTTGTATATGTGCTTCAGTCCCGGACGCACCGTTGCAAGGCTTCAGAGGTAACTCCTGGCCTTAGCACGTACGTTGGAGGCATCCGCACCGAACGAGGTTCTCCCGCACCCTGCATACAAACTGGTGGATTATCAGTACATTGAATGCACTGGTGGGGAAGCTACTCGCCCGCTCGATAAATCCAAACACGTAATACAGGTTCCGTGCACCAACTATTAAGTTATCTTTCTAGTTGCCTTAGGATCAGTTTCATGCAAATATTGAATAGCCTAACGTGTCGGGCAGTGCGTCGTGCAACATGAGAGAAAACACGGCGAGACTTACCAACTTACCATCTCCTTCCCTGTCCAAGGCAAACATTGAGGCAAACATTGTTAATTCAAGCACGGGCAAGTATAACATTCAGGAGGCATAGCATATGCAAACACGAGGGTCATTTTAACATGATCGTTCAGGTGTTCAGTTGTTCATTAATGCGATGCAGTGACTCGCATGCGGATAGCCGCTAAGCGAGGATGACTTATCTATATGAACATAATGTCGCTGGCATAGCCATAAAGGACAGTTTAGTCTCAGGGCGAAGTGACGTAGAATGCGGGTGGCAAGCCCCGTCGCATAACACTTGCCGGGTAACATACGACTATACATACGTCCCGTCCGGATCGGATTGGTCCCAGTGCCCCGGTGACCATCCGCGGAACTCAACATAACATACCTTGTGCACACAAGTTGTCCGCGACAATGCAGGTCAGGGTCTATCCATATTACATAGCTTAACATGATAATCATGAAACTTAAACTTAATCTGAACGAGCATATTGCTCCACGAGCTGGGATTCCATCAGTACATAACACGATCCTCGTTCAGATGCATACTTAGCATGATTATCATTCAAGTGTGATTCATGTTAGTATTCATTCTTGCTTAATGCATTCCCCTGGTTCGGGGATATGCCTTGGTGACCTAACGGTCCCGGATACTTGCAGGTTCATTCAGGCACGGAATGACTACGTAGTAGTCTCCCGGGGTTTAGATGAAAATACGGTAACATTCAAGCAGACAAGCATGCATTTCTAAGGAACATAAGCAGGCACGTTTGCTCGGACCCGAAGGTAAGCCGAGAGATGAAATCGTTAGGGACTTAGCATGCTAGGGTCTGAGTATAAGCAGTATTTCATTTCCATGTTCTAGCAAGCAATATAAGTTGGGATTATTTCCTTAGCTAGGTGCGTTCGATTTATTAGCATGCAGGGGTGATTCACCTAGCGACTAGCATGAACATTCCAGATTTTATGTGTGCTGGCTAAGCAAAGACAAGTTCACCGTAGCCACCCACCTTAGCGATGATTTGCCTCGGTAGAGCGATACGTCAAGCGAGCCTCTGAAAGCCTAAGCCGAATTCCTGTAGGGCAAGTCTGGATATCCTTTGCTTCTTGTTTGAGGCAAAGCGGGTCGGGACAGTTGCACTTTTGTCGTTTGAGTCGGCAGTCCGCTTGAGCGGAACGGGGTGTTACATCCTACCCTACTCAGAAAAAGTCTCGTCCTCGAGACTTACTGAGGACAAGCAGTAATCTAGGGTTGAGGCAATCCTAGACAAGTCGTTGTACTTGTTCATTTGGATATTCACTTGCACAAGCTTCGAAATCAGCACTCAAGTTTTACCTTTTCTTAAGTCTTGGATGGTGCACTAGTTCAAGGCGTCCCTCGAATAGATGCATTCAACCAAACTTAGAGTTAGTAAAAATCGGACAAGCTACTAGCGATACTCTCAAAGGTTCGCACAGGTTGGCACAAAGGCCACTCGCAGCGTACAACCAGACAAGCAATCATATAATTCAAAACGTATTTTGAAAGTATTTAGACTTATTGTTGGAACATTCCATCGAGGCATTGAGAGAGAGCGTGCACATAACCCACGAATGAGCTTTCGAAACAGAGATATCGAAATGAAGTCCAAAGGCGTAGAAGCCAGGCTCTGATACCAATATGTCACGCTCCGATCTCCCGCAGGCAAATCGGCCATTCCCGCTAGGCGAGAATCACCCTCGCCAGCGCTCCCGCGGAACGATCGCTTGACCCATCCGGGCGTGATGCCGCACGAGCGTGAGCCACGCCCGTGCAAGGACATGGTTCATTGGCTGGCGGTGAGAGTTCTAAGCCACATAGTCGCACAGATTGTCCCAGTGCAGCGGAGTCATAAACGCATAGCGATTTGGTAACAGGTTCACTGAGTCGACAAATATAGCGGAAGCATTGAAACACAAGTTTGAAGTAAAGCAACTCTTTTATTGATATAAATATGTGTTACAGGCGGCGTATAGCCGAGATTACAAGTCGCTCAAGCCTCTCTCTCTGAAACAGTAAAAGCGTGCCAAGTGGCTACAACTGTGGAATGATTGTACAGGCGATGTTCAGGCGAGTTCGGGCTATGTTCTAACATTATGTCTTGTATATGTGCTTCAGTCCCGGATGTACCGTTGCAAGGCTTCAGAGGGAACTCCTGGCCTTAGCACGTACGTTGGAGGCATCCGCACCGAACGAGGTTCTCCCGCACCCTGCATACAAACTGGTGGATTATTAGTACATTGAATGCACTGGTGGGCAAGCTACTCGCCCGCTCGACAAATCCAAACACGTAATACAGGTTGTCACTACCATATTTTAGGAAAAAGGGTATTTTAGTAATTTTCTATTTAAATAAATATTGTGCATGGTAATAATTTTTGTTGTATTATTTAATTGTTGTTGGATGTTATTTAATTATTTTGAACTTATTTTAGTGGACCCAACTAGTATAGTTTGGACCCATGGACCAACATGAATTAAATAGTTAGATTTGGCCCATTTAGAAAGCCCATAGTTAAGGAGATGGATTAAATTAATTAAGTGATTAGACTAGAAGCTTCCTTCCTTAATTATTTCTTCATGAGAGGCCCCAAGGGGTACATTGGACATTTTACAATTGCTTGGGAGAGGGGCAAGGCCGGCCTATTAAAAGAGGGGGGAAATTTCTCTCTCCTCTCATTCTCATTCTCATTCCAAATCTAGATCTAGAATTTCCCACTCCCAAATTCCCTCCATTCCCATTCCAATTCCCTACCAAATTCATTCCAAATTCTTCCCAATTTATCATTAGAGAAGGAGGAAGCAAGGATCTAGCAGAAGGAAGCAATGATCTACAAAAAGGAGCAAGGATCTACAATTTGGAAGTAAGTTCTTCTCAATTGGAGGTTTCATTGGAAATCCATCTCCCAATAGGTATAATTTAGATTTTCCCATTTAAATAGCTTCTAAATCTAAGATTTAATCATGTAAAATCAACCTATATATATATGTACTACCCATAGGACTTTGTTTTGTGTTCATAGGAGACCCATGGAGAAAGTTATGGTACTTTTTGTGTTAATTTTGTTGTAATTCCGAATTTACATTTTGTTGTGTGTATCAATTGATCCTATAGATCAATTGGACATGAGCTTATGTGTTTGGGGCTAGTGTCGTGTCCATAATTTGGTACATGTGGTTCGTATCCCAACTATTTGGTGATACGTGTCATTTTGGGGATTTTTCCTCCGACACGGGGCTTTGAACATATCGTATTTTGACACGGACACATAGATCTACTTTTGACACTTTGATTTATTCATAAATATTATTTGTGATTTGTTTGTATCCTTCGGGGTGCAATTGGTTGTGTGTTGGACTCGTGTCACATGCGTATCCTAGATCTAGTGGGATACGGTGTGATACTCTCCAATTGTGTGGATTTTTGAATAGATCTAATTATGTATAGTTTAAATTCTTCAATTATAATTAGTAAATATATATAGATATTATATATTTATTTTGTGTATTTATTATAGTAATTATTGTAGCATAGATCTATATATTTTTGTGTGTGCTAATATGATGTACAAATATAATATGTAGCTTTCTTGCATGTAATTATATATGTACTTATGTTAATAGTATAAATTATATATAAATGTTTTATAAAATATATTTATGTGTTTAATTGTGTAATTATATTATTTATAATTATTATGTAATTATTTGTATATTAATGTATATATTTTAGGTGTGCTTCTAGCCATGTAAAATATGAACATTAATATGTGCATGTGTTGTAACTATTGGTATTTAATTATAAGTTTATATGTGCATATATATATATAAGTATATAATTATTTATTTATATATATGTATTGTGATTATTATTGCATATATATATTTATATATATATTTTTATATTTTTATATTTTTATTTGTTTTGGTGACAGTGGTTTCTATGACAGTAAAACTGTCATTATTTGGTCTGAACAGCAGCCGCTGTACAGTGGTCAGCATTAATGACAGATCTGTCATTAATGCTGCGGCAGTTTTGAGCGGCAACCTTTCAGCGATGTTTTTTTTGTGACAGTTTGAAACTGTCAGCAAACTGTGACAGCAGCGGTTTTGTATATGGTGTTTCTGCGACGAATTTTCAGTGACAGTCAAGACTGTCACTATTAAACCTGTTTTTATTTTATCTTGTTTTGTTCACTGTTTTCAGTGACGCTTTGACAGTTTTAAATTATATTCTATATATTATTATTGTATATATATATATGTGTATATATATGTGTTTTGTATAATATTTGTAATAATATATTATGTTATTTGTATACATATTGGTTTATATATATATTATTTTAGGGTATATATTATTTGTATTAGTAGTATACTTTGTGTGAGTATGATTTGGGATCTAATTTTTATTCCTAAATTGTTATATTTTATTTCTATATTATTTATATAGATTTCTTGTGAGGTTGACCTTGGTTTGACTTTAGTTGACTTTAGAGTTGACCATAGTTGACTTTTGACTTAGAATTTATTTATTGACCTAGGAGTTGACTAGTTTGACTTGTTCTCTTTCCGGGACTTTAATGTGGTATTCCATATCTAGGTCTTCGAGGCACCGAGTCAGACATCTGTGAGACTGTTCTTTGGATTTCAGGCGAGTACATTCTCTGATAGTTTCTCATTTATGATATCCTCTATGTTCGTTGTATCTAGTGTAGATTTACATGTTTCTCTCGACACTATAGTTACACGGATTGGTATATCCGGATCTCGTCATGAGATGTTATTCCTTGGTATATGGTGTATATGGTGCAAGTATTGTTTCATTGGTTATCTTGTACATGTACAGACACCGATTCTCGGGGAGACTAGCTATCTTCTTGGAGAATCTAGTGCCATAGCATACCGTGGTTGGATCTATTATACCAGTTGGGGTGGGGAGTATTAGTATAGATATGTGATCAAATCCCTATTGAATAAAGTATTGGTAAGCGAATAGTGCTGATCATGCACCGCACGTATGATTAGCCAGGCCGCATTGTATCTTGCCCAAGCCGGATCACATGTTAAGCTAGTACTCACACACTTAGTCATTAGTATTATTGTTTCATTGGCATATTGTTCATTATTGTATTTCTTTCCAGTATTTCCTTATTGTCTATATATCTCTTATATCTATTTTGTGCATCTTGTTTATCCACAACTATTTACTGTTACATAGTTTTTATCATGGATTAGAACTGTTGTTAGAGATGTACTCTGCTCCTTTCCTGACTGGATATATTTTTCCAGATGACACTGAGGAGTACCCTACCTATTATGGACCCCAGGATGTTGTGGGTTTAGATTCGGAGACCCTGGCTTAAGAGGGACTTATCCCAACTGAGACAGTTGACCCTGGAGTGTAGCTTGTAGTATGGTAGTATTCTTTTGTACTGGATTTGTCTCCAGCTTATTTTGTTACTCTTCGGACTCATTGATGTATTATTTTAAACTCATGAGTTGTATGGTGACTATTCTATTCTTATCTGATTCGTGTTCATTCTATCTTAGTTCTGTGATTGAGTACACTATCTTTTGGTGGTTCATTATATTAGATAGACTTTCTAGACAACGTTCTACCGCCGATTCTGCAGCGTAGGCTGGGCGTTGTTTCCGACTAGTACCCTTACCCCGGGTGCGGGTCGTGACACATTTTTGGTGGTGGCCTATGCAGGTCTAGCTTCACAAGTATGTGATGTCGTGGTAGTGCGATAACTTAGTTGTACTACTGCGAGCCTGCAATAGGATATAGGGAATAGGCTGAGATACTCAATCACATCTAGGAAAATTCTTTTGATTCAACTATTCTTCTTTGACATTGATACTTGATCTCTTAAACTGTCCTTTCCTTGATGTCTTACATCTTGTGCCATATTGATTCTTTCTTTCGCTTTGTCTCAGGATGCCGCCTAAGACTAGATCACAGCAGGGGAGAGCAGCTTCTGAGAGGTCTGCGATATCCCGAGGGCCTGCACCAGTCACTTCTCCGGTGATTGGAGTGTCAGCTGCTTTCGGAGGTCCACCACCTACTCAGAGGACTGTGCCAGCTGTATCTGAGGGGCTTCCACCTCCACCTCCTGTGCCAGCAGAGGCGTCACAGATGTTTATACTGTTTCGTGAGATGCTCGAGGCACAGAGGGCTCAGTCAGAGGCACATCAGAGGCAGACCGACGTTCTACGGCAGGGCATCGAGAGTGCTCATCAGCTTGCTCGTGCTGTAGTTGAGAGAGGAGTTCCGATCCAGCAGCAGGTTGTTCCTCAAGTTGCTCAGCTTCGGCCAGGCAACATTCAGGACTTCAAAAAACTGGAGCCTAGGGTTTTCAAAGGGACGGAGGGCATCGTCTATGCTGATGATTGGCTCGAGGATATTGAGCGTCTTATGAGGGTGTCCCGTCTTTCTGAAGATCTGAAGGTTGAGGCGGTAGGACTTCAACTGTTCGATGTCGCTCGCACTTGGTTCAGGAATGAGCCGGTTCTAGTTGACGCAGGACAATCTTGGGAGGTATTCAAGGACCTTTTCAAGAAGAAGTTTTTCGCTCGGATAGACAGGCTTGACTTGGGGAGACAATTTGAGAGTCTCATTCAGGGAAGCATGTCTGTGGAGGAATACGCTGCAGAGTTCGGTAGGTTGAGCCGATTTGCAGAGTACTTGGTGAGGGAGCCGGAGGTTCGAGCTATTCGTTTCTGAGAGGGTCTAAACTGGGAGGTGAAGATTCTCATTCCGTCTTTTTATGAGACATACTCGGAGATACTTGCGGAGGCACGCAAGGTTGAGCGGGATTTGGGTTTGAAGACCAAGAGAGACCGTGATTCTTTTCTGGGGGCCAACGGCAGTGCAGTATCTGCCAAACGTCCTCATTTCCAGTCCAGACCTTTCCAGCAGCCACAGCAGAACCAAACTCCAGCTAGAGCGTCTTTTCACCAGGCACCTCAGCAGCAGAGGCAGTTACAGCAGGCCCCATGCAACTACTGCAAGAAGCCCGGCCACATCTGGGAAGTTTGCAGGAGGAGGCTAGGAGTTTGTTTGTATTGTGGTACTAAAGGGCATCAATCGAGGGAGTGTCCTCGTCGTGCAGTTCAAGGAGCAGCTCCAGCTCCGAGGACACAGACGAGACCACCTGCAGCACAGCCGAGGGGACCGCTTCCGACACAACAGCAGCGTTTTATCCAGCATCAACAGCAGGGAGGTGCTCGGCAGGGACGAGCGTTTGCTATGACCGTCGAAGAGGAGGAACCCACAGGAGATGTCATCGCAGGTTCTATTCTTCTTGATTCCATTCCAGCTTTAGCTTTGTTTGATAGTGGTGCTTCCCATAGTTTTGTATCTGTTTCTTTTGCTCTGAAGCATGGTTTGGTAGCTGAGTCTTTGCTTAGGACTTGCAAGATCATGACCGGGGGAGGCATTATCCTGGTTAATGATATTTGCAAGGATCGGAGAGTTACTCTGGGAGGCCGGGAGTTGAGTGCGTGTCTACTTGTAATGCCACTTCCAAGCTATGATATTGTACTTGGGATGGATTGGTTGAGTAGGCACCGTGCTAGCATAGACTGTAGAGGAGGTAGAGTTTTGTTTGGTCCGCCAGGAGAGCCAGAGTTCGAGTTTACTAGAGGAGCTGCGGAGCAGAAAGAAGGCATTATTTGTGGAGCTATGGTAGAAGACAAGGAGTTGCCACATCCGTTGATAGCAGAATTCTTGGATGTGTTTCCTGAGGAATTGCCAGGATTGCCACCAGATCGAGATGTTGAATTTTCTATAGACTTGGTGCCAGGTGCAGAACCAATTTCGCAACATGTCTATAGAGTAAACAACAGCGAGCTGGTCGAGTTGAAGAAGCAGGTGGACGAATTACAGGATAAGGGGTTTATCAGATCGAGTTCTTCACCATGGGGAGCCCCGTTATTGTTTGTACCGAAGAAGGATGGATCGGTGCGCATGTGCATTGATTACAGGGCTTTGAATAATCTCACTATCAAGAATAAGTATCCTTTGCCACGGATTGATGATCTGTTTGATCAGTTGAGTGGTGCGAAGGTGTTTTCTAAGATAGATTTGAGATCAGGCTACCATCAAGTGAAGGTGAAGCCGGAGGACATACCGAAGACTGCTTTTAGAACTCGGTATGGTCAGTACGAGTTTATGGTGATGCCGTTTGGTTTGACTAATGCACCAGCGGTATTTATGAACTTGATGAACAAGGTGTTCCACCGGTACCTTGACAAGTTCGTTGTGGTGTTCATCGACGACATACTCATATACTCGAGGACACCGGAGGAGCATGAGGAGCATTTGAGGATTGTGTTGGATGTGCTGAGGAAGGAGAAGCTGTATGGGAAGTTGTCCAAATGTGAGTTTTTCTTGGACAAAGTAGAATTCTTGGGGCATGTTGTGACTGGTGATGGTATTTCAGTGGATCCGAAGAAGATTTCAGCAGTGGAATCTTGGAAGACTCTGAGTTCAGTAGCAGAGATCAGGAGTTTCTTGGGATTGGCAGGCTATTACAGGAAGTTTGTACAAGATTTTTTGAGGATTGCCGAGCCGATGACCAGACTCACAAGGAAGGATGTGGAGTTTGTTTGGACGGAGGATTGTCAGGTTGCTTTTGAGGAGTTGAAGAAGAGGTTGACGTCTGCTCCTATTTTGACGTTGCCATCAGGGTCCGGAGGTTTCACTATTTATAGTGATACATCGGGGAAGGGTTTAGGTTGTGTTCTTCAGCAGCATGGGAAAGTGATTGCCTATGCATCCAGGCAATTGCGTCCTCATGAAAAAAAATATCCTACCCATGATTTGGAGTTGGCAGCTGTCATATTCGCCCTGAAGTTGTGGAAACATTATTTGTATGGAGAGCGTGTGGAGATCTTCACAGACCACAAAAGCTTGAAGTACGTTTTCACGCAGAAGGAGTTGAACATGAGGCAGCGTCGGTGGTTAGAATTGATGAAGGATTTTGATATCTCTTTGCAATATCATCCTGGGAAAGCCAATATAGTTGCCGATGCTTTGAGCAGGTATCCGGTAGCTATGTTCTTGACGCAGGATCGATATCTATTGGAGGACTTGGAGAGCTTGGGCATTGAGGTGATTGTTCCTGGGTGTGCTATACAGATGTGGGGATTGCAGATACACTCAGATTTGATGGACAGGATCAAGGCAGCACAGTATGATGATGTATCTTTGAGGAGTATCAGAGCTCAGGTGAGAGCAGGATTGGAGGATGATTTCACTATTGCAGAGGATGGATCCTTGAGGCATGGAGTTAGATTGTGTGTGCCTAGTGGGGAGTTGCGCGAGGAGGTGTTGCAGGAAGCGCATCGCTCTCAGTATTCTATACATCCAGGTGCTAACAAGATGTATCGGGATATGCGAGAGAGTGTGTGGTGGTATGGCATGAAGAGGGAAGTGGCACAGTTTGTATCCAGATGCTTAGTGTGCCAGCAGGTGAAAGCCGAGAGGCAGAGGCCAGGAGGGTTACTTCAGCCATTACCCATTCCAGAGTGGAAGTGGGAACACATTACTATAGATTTTGTGTCCGGACTTCCACGATCTCCAGGAGGGAAAGACGCGATTTGGGTCATTATTGATAGATTGACCAAGTCGGCCCACTTTTTGCCTTTCAAAGTGGGTTTGTCTACGGAGAAGCTGGCAGAGATGTATGTGAGGCAGATCGTTAGGATACACGGAGTTCCCGTCAGCATAGTCTCAGATCGAGATAGTCGTTTCACTTCTCATTTCTGGAGGAGTTTGCAGAGAGTTTGGGCACTCAGCTCAAGTTCAGTACTGCATATCATCCACAGACAGATGGGCAGTCAGAGAGGACTATCCAGACTCTCGAGGATATGTTGCGCACTTGTGTACTAGATTTTGGGGGTTCTTGGGAGGACCATCTTTATTTGGTAGAGTTTGCTTACAACAACAGTTACCAGGCCAGTATAGAGATGTCACCTTTTGAAGCTCTATATGGTCGGAGGTGTCGTACTCCTTTGTCTTGGGACGATGTTGGAGAGAGAATTTTGCTTGGTCCAGAGATGGTTGTGGATGCAGCGGAGAAGGTTCATTTGATCAGAGACAGCCTTCGAGTGGCGCAGGACAGACAGCGGCATTGGGCCGATAGCCATCGGAGACCTTTGGAGTTTGAGGTATAGTTTAGATTTTGTTTGTGCTTGTTCTTGTTTGTTATAGATTAAGTTCTTAAGATGGTGTTTTGTTCTAGGTGGGTGGTTTGGTGTTTCTGAGGATTTCTCCGACACGAGGCACGATTCGCTTCGGTGGAGGCGGAAAGCTTAGTCCGCGATTCATCGGACCTTTCACTATTCTAGAGAGGGTCGGTGCAGTTGCTTATAGACTAGACTTGCCACCTGCATTGGAGGGAGTGCACAACGTGTTTCATGTGTCGCAGTTGAGACGATATGTGGCAGATCCTAGTCATGTATTGGATCACTCGGAGATAGAGGTGGGCCCTACTCTTAGCTATCCAGAGCAGCCAGTTGAGATTCTGGATCGGAGAGAGAAGGTGCTGAGGAACCAGACTATTCCTTTGGTGCACGTCGCATGGAGGCATCACTCTCCGGGGGAGTCTACCTGGGAGAGAGAGGATGACATGCGAGAGCGTTATCCATATTTGTTTGTACCTTGAGGTATGTTATTTCTAGTTATGTTCTGTTCATTGTTATGTTCTGTTCATTAGTTAGTTGTGATTCTTTAGTTCTGTTCTGTGTTTTTCTGGGGGTAGTTTTCGTCTTTGAATTTCGAGGACAAAATTATTTTAAGGAGGGTAGACTTGTCACTACCACATTTTAGGAAAAAGGGTATTTTAGTAATTTCCTACTTAAATAAATATTGTGCATGGTAAATAATTTTTGTTGTATTATTTAATTGTTGTTGGTGTTATTTAATTATTTTGGACTTATTTTAGTGGACCCAACTAGTGTAGTTTGGACCCATGGACCAACATGAATTAAATAGTTAGATTTGGCCCATTTAGAAAGCCCATAGTTAAGTAGATGGATTAAATTAATTAAGTGATTAGACTAGAAGCTTCCTTTCTTAATTATTTCTTCATGAGAGGCCCCAAGGGGTACATTGGACATTTTACAATTGCTTGGGAGAGGGGCAAGGCCGGCCTATTAAAAGAGGGGGGAAATTTCTCTCTCCTCTCATTTTCATTCTCATTCCAAATCTAGATCTAGAATTTCCCACTCCCAAATTTCCTCCATTCCCATTCCAATTCCCTACCAAATTTATTCCAAATTCTTTCTAATTCACCATTAGAGAAGGAGGAAGCAAGGATCTAGAAGAAGGAAGCAAGGATCTACAAAGAGGAGCAAGGATCTACAATTTGGAAGCAAGTTCTTCTCAATTGGAGGTTTCATTGGGAATCCATCTCCCAATAGGTATAATTCAGATTTTCCCATTTAAATAGCTTCTAAATCTGAGATTTAATCATGTAAAATCAACCTATATATATGTACTACCCATAGGACTTTGTTTTGTGTTCATAGGAGACCCATGGAGAAAGTTATGGTGCTTTTTGTGTTAATTTTATTGGAATTCCGAATTTACATTTTGTTGTGTGTATCAATTGATCCTATAGATCAATTGGACATGAGTTTATGTGTTTGGGGCTAGTATCGTGTCCATAATTTGGTACATGTGGTTCGTATCCCAACTATTTGGTGATACGTGTCATTTTGGAGGTTTTCCCTCCGACACGGGGCTTTGAACATGTCGTATTTTGACACGGACACATAGATCTACTTTTGACACTTTGATTTATTCATAAATATTATTTGTGATTTGTTTGTATCCTTCGGGGTGCAATTGGTTGTGTGTTGGACTCGTGTCACATGCGTATCCTAAATCTAGTGGGATACGGTGTGATACTCTCCAATTGTGTGGATTTTTGAATAGATCTAATTATGTATGGTTTAAATTCTTCAATTATAATTAGTAAATATATATAGATATTATATATTTATTTTGTGTATTTATTATAGTAATTATTGTAGCATAGATCTATATATTTTTGTGTGTGCTAATATGATGTACAAATATAATATGTAGCTTTCTTGCATGTAATTATATATGTACTTATGTTAATAGTATAAATTATACATAAATGTTTTATAAAATATATTTATGTGTTTAATTGTGTAATTATATTATTTATAATTATTATGTAATTATTTGTATATTAATGTATATATTTTAGGTGTGATTCTAGCCATGTAAAATATGAACATTAATATGTGCATGTGTTTAACTATTGGTATTTAATTATAAGTTTATATGTGCATATATATATAAGTATATAATTATTTATTTATATATATGTATTGTGATTATTATTGCATATATATATTTATATATATATATATATATTTTTATATTTTTATTTGTTTTGGTGACAGTGGTTTCTATGACAGTAAAACTATCATTATTTGGTCTGAACAGCAGCCGCTGTACAGTGGTCAGCATTAATGACAGATCTGTCATTAATGCTGCGGCAGTTTTGAGCGGCAACCTTTCAGCGACGTTTTTTTATGACAGTTTGAAACTGTCAGCAAACTGTGACAGCAGCGGTTTTGTATATGGAGTTTCTGCGACGAATTTTCAGTGACAGTCAAGACTGTCACTATTAAACCTGTTTTTATTTTATCTTATTTTGTTCACTGTTTTCAGTGACGCTTTGACAGTTTTAAATTATATTCTATATATTATTATTGTATATATATATATGTGTATATATATGTGTTTTGTATAATATTTGTAATAATATATTATGTTATTTGTATACATATTGGTTTGTATATATATTATTTTAGGGTATATATTATTTGTATTAGTAGTATACTTTGTGTGAGTATGATTTGGGATCTAATTTTTATTCCTAAATTGTTGTATTTTATTTCTATATTATTTATATAGATTTCTTGTGAGGTTGACCTTGGTTTGACTTTAGTTGACTTTAGAGTTGACCATAGTTGACTTTTGACTTAGAATTTATTTATTGACCTAGGAGTTGACTAGTTTGACTTGTTCTCTTTCCGGGACCTTATTTTAATGTGGTATTCCATATCTAGGTCTTCGAGGCACCGAGTCAGACATCTGTGAGACTATTCTTTGGATTTTAGGCGAGTACATTCTCTGATAGTTTCTCATTTATAATATCCTCTATGTTCGTTGTATCTAGTGTAGATTTACATGTTTCTCTCGACACTATGGTTACACGGATTGGTATATCCGGATCTCGTCATGAGATGTTATTTCTTGGTATATGGTGTATATGGTGCAAGTATTGTTTTATTGGTTATCTTGTACATGTACAGACACCGATTCTCGGGGAGACTAGCTATCTTCTTGGGGAATCTAGTGCCATAGCATACCGTGGTTGGATCTATTATACCAGTTGGGGGTGGGGAGTATTAGTATAGATATGTGATCAAATCCCTATTGAATAAAGTATTGGTAAGCGAATAGTGTTGATCATGCACCGCACGTATGATTAGCTAGGCCGCATTGTATCTTGCCCAAGCCGATCACATGTTAAGCTAGTACTCACACACTTAGTCATTAGTATTATTGTTTCATTGGCATATTGTTCATTATTGTATTTCTTTCCAGTATTTCCTTATTGTCTATATATCTCTTGTATCTATTTTGTGCATCTTGTTTATCCACAGCTATTTACTGTTACATAGTTTTTATCATGGATTAGAACTGTTGTTAGAGATGTACTCTGCTCCTTTCCTGACTGGATATATTTTTCCAGATGACACTGAGGAGTACCCTACCTATTATGGACCCCAGGATGTTGTGGGTTTAGATTCGGAGACCCTGGCTCAAGAGGGACTTATCCCAACTGAGACAGTTGACCCTGGAGTGTAGCTTGTAGTATGGTAGTATTCTTTTGTACTGGATTTGTCTCCAGCTTATTTTGTTACTCTTCGGACTCATTGATGTATTATTTTAAACTCATGAGTTGTATGGTGACTATTCTATTCTTATCTGATTCGTGTTCATTCTATCTTAGTTCTGTGATTGAGTACACTATCTTTTGGTGGTTCATTATATTAGATAGACTTTCTAGACAGCGTTCTACCGCCGATTCTGCGGCGTAGGCTGGGCGTTGTTTCCGACTAGTACCCTTACCCCAGGTGCGGGTCGTGACACAGGTTCCGTGCACCAACTATTAAGTTGTCTTTCTAGTTGCCTTAGGATCAGTTTCATGCAAATATTGAATAGCCTAACGTGTCGGGCAGTGCGCCGTGCAACATGAGAGAAAATACGGCAAGACTTACCAACTTACCATCTCCTTCCCTGTCCAAGGCAAACATTGAGGCAAACATTGTTAATTCAAGCACGGGCAAGTATAACATTCAGGAGGCATAGCATATGCAAATACGAGGGTTATTTTAACATGATCGTTCAGGTATTCAGTTGTACATTAATGCGATGCAGTGACTCGCACGCGGATAGCCGCTAAGCGAGGATGACTTATCTATATGAACATAATGTCGCTGGCATAGCCATAAAGGACAGTTTAGTCTCAGGGTGAAGTGACGTACAATGCGGGTGGCGAGCCCCGTCGCATAACACTTGTCGGGTAACATACGACTATACATACGTCCCGTCCGGATCGGATCGGTCCCAGTGCCCCGATGACCGTCCGCGGAACTCAACATAACATACCTTGTGCACAGAAGTTGTCCACGATAATGCAGGTCTGGGTCTATCCATATTACATAGCTTGACATGATAATCATGAAACTTAAACTTAATCTGAACGAGCATATTGCTCCACGAGCTGGGATTCCATCAGTACATAACACGATCCTCGTTCAGATGCATACTTAGCATGATTATCATTCAAGTGTGATTCACGTTCAGTATTCATTCTTGCTTAATGCATTCCCTGGTTCGGGGATATGCCTTGGTGACCTAACGGTCCCGGATACTTGCAGGTTCATTCAGGCACGGAACGACTACGTAGTAGTCTCCCGGGGTTTGAATGAAAATACGGTAACATTCAAGCAGACAAGCATGCATTTCTAAGGAACATAAGCAGGCACGTTTGCTCGGACCCGAAGGTAAGCCGAGAGATGAAACCGTTAGGGACTTAGCATGCGAGGGTCTGAGTATAAGCAGTATTTCATTTCCATGTTCTAGCAAGCAATATAAGTTGGGATTATTTCCTTAGCTAGGTGCATTGGATTTATTAGCATGCAGGGGTGATTCACCTAGCGACTAGCATGAACATTCCAGATTTTATGTGTGCTGGCTAAGCAAAGACAAGTTCACCGTAGCCACCCACCTTAGCGATGATTCGCCTCGGTAGAGCGATACGTCAAGCGAGCCTCTGAAAGCCTAAGCCGAATTCCTGTAGGGCAAGTCTGGATATCCTTTGCTTCTTGTTTGAGGCAAAGCGGGTCGGGACAGTTGCACTTTTGCCGTTTGAGTCGGCAGTCCGCTTGAGCGGAACGGGGTGTTACATCCTACCCAGCTCAGAAAAAGTCTCGTCCTCTAGACTTACTGAGGACAAACAGTAATCTAGGGTTGAGGCAATCCTAGACAAGTCGTTGTACTTGTTCATTTGGATATTCACTTGCACAAGCTTCGAAATCAGTACTCGAGTTTCACCTTTTCTTAAGTCTTGGATGGTGCACTAGTTCATGGCGTCCCTCGAATAGATGCATTCAACCAAACTTAGAGTTAGTGAAAATCGGATAAGCTACTAGCGATACTCTCAAAGGTTCGCACAGGTTGGCACAAAGGCCACTCGCAGCATACAACCAGACAAGCAATCATATCATTCAAAACGCATTTTGAAAGTATTTAGACTTATTGTTGGAATATTCCATCGAGGCATTGAGAGAGAGCGTGCACATAACCCACGAACGAGCTTTCGAAATAGAGATATCGAAATAAAGTCCAAAGGCGTAGAAGCGAGGCTCTGATACCAACATGTCACGCCCCGATCTCCCGCAGGAAAATCGGCCGTTCCCACTAGGCGGGAATCACCCTCGCCAGCGCTCCCGCGGAACGATCGCTTGACCCATCCGGGCGTGATGCCGCATGAGCGTGAGCCACGCCCGTGCAAGGACATGGTTCATTGGCTGGCGGTGAGAGTTCTAAGCCACATAGTCGCACAGATTGTCCGAGTGCAGCGGAGTCATAAACGCATCGCGATTTGGTAACAGGTTCACTGAGTCGACAAATATAGCGGAAGCATTGAAACACAAGTTTGAAGTAAAGCAACTCTTTTATTGATATAAATATGTGTTACAGGCGGCATATAGCCGAGATTACAAGTCGCTCAAGCCTCTCTCTCTGAAACAGTAAAAGCGTGCCATGTGGCTACAACTGTGGAATGATTGTACAGGCGATGTTCAGGCCAGTTTGGGCTATGTTCCAACATTATGTCTTGTATATGTGCTTCAGTCCCGGACGTACCGTTGCAAGGCTTCAGAGGGAACTCCTGGCCTTAGCACGTACGTTGGAGGCATCCGCACCGAACGAGATTCTCCCGCACCCTGCATACAAACTGGTAGATTATTAGTACATTGAATGCACTGGTGGGGAAGCTACTCGCCCGCTCGACAAATCCAAACACGTAATACAGGTTCCATGCACCAACTATTAAGTTGTCTTTCTAGTTGCCTTATGATCAGTTTCATGCAAATATTGAATAGCCTAACGTGTCGGGCAGTGCGCCGTGCAACATGAGAGGAAACACGGCGAGACTTACCAACTTACCATCTCCTTCCCTGTCCAAGGCAAACATTGAGGCAAACATTGTTAATTCAAGCACGGGCAAGTATAACATTCAGGAGGCATAGCATATGCAAACACGAGGGTCGTTTTAACATGATCGTTCAGGTGTTCAGTTGTTTATTAATGCGATGCAGTGACTCGCACGCGGATAGCCGCTAAGCGAGGATGACTTATCTATATGAACATAATGTCGCTGGCATAGCCATAAAGGACAGTTTAGTCTCAGGGCGAAGTGACGTACAATGCGGGTGGCGAGTCCCGTCGCATAACACTTGCCGGGTAACATACGACTATACATACGTCCCGTCCAGATCGGATCGGTCCCAGTACCCCGGTGACCGTCTGCGGAACTCAACATAACATACCTTGTGCACACAAGTTGTCCGCGATAATGCAGGTCAGGGTCTATCCATATTACATAGCTTGACATGATAATCATGAAACTTAAACTTAATCTGAACGAGCATATTGCCCCACGAGCTGGGATTCCATCAGTACATAACACGATCCGCGTTCAGATGCATACTTAGCATGATTATCATTCAAGTATGATTCACGTTCAGTATTCATTCTTGCTTAATGCATTCCCCTGGTTCGGGGATATGCCTTGGTGACCTAACGATTCCGGATACTTGCAGGTTCATTCAGGCACGGAACGACTACGTAGTAGTATCCCGGGGTTTGGATGAAAACACGGTAACATTCAAGCAGACAAGCATGCGTTTCTAAGGAACATAAGCAGGCACGTTTGCTCGGACCCGAAGGTAAGCCGAGAGATGAAACCGTTAGGGACTTAGCATGCGAGGGTCTGAGTATAAGCAGTATTTCATTTCCATGTTCTAGCAAGCAATATAAGTTGGGATTATTTCCTTAGCTAGATGCGTTGGATTTATTAGCATGCAGGGGTGATTCACCTAGCGACCAGCATGAATATTCCAGATTTTATGTGTGCTGGCTAAGCAAAGACAAGTTCACCGTAGCCACCCACCTTAGCGATGATTCGCCTCGGTAGAGCGATACGTCAAGCGAGCCTCTGAAAGCCTAAGCCGAATTCCTGTAGGGGCAAGTCTGGATATCCTTTGCTTCTTGTTTGAGGCAAAGCGGCTCAGGACAGTTGTACTTTTGCCGTTTGAGTCGGCAGTCCGCTTGAGCGAAACGGGGTGTTACATCCTACCCAACTCAGAAAAAATCTCGTCCTCGAGACTTACTGAGGACAAGCAGTAATCTAGGGTTGAGGCAATCCTAGACAAGTCGTTGTACTTGTTCATTTGGATATTTACTTGCACAAGCTTCGAAATCAGCACTCGAGTTTCACCTTTTCTTAAGTCTTGGATGGTGTACTAGTTCAAGGCGTCCCTCGAATAGATGCATTCAACCAAACTTAGAGTTAGTGAAAATCGGACAAGCTACTAGCGATACTCTCAAAGGTTCGCACAAGTTGGCACAAAGGCCACTCGCAGCATACAACCAGACAAGCAATCATATCATTCAAAACGCATTTTGAAAGTATTTAGACTTATTGTTGGAACATTCCATCGAGGCATTGAGAGAGAGCATGCACATAACCCACGAACGAGCTTTCGAAATAGAGATATCGAAATGAAGTCCAAAGGCGTAGAAGCGAGGCTCTGATACCAACATGTCACGCCCCGATCTCCCGCAGGAAAATCGGCCGTTCCCACTAGGCGGGAATCACCCTCGCCAGCGCTCCCGCGGAACGATCGCTTGACCCATCCGGGCGTGATGCCGCATGAGCGTGAGCCACGCCCGTGCAAGGACATGGTTCATTGGCTGGCGGTGAGAGTTCTAAGCCACATAGTCGCACAGATTGTCCGAGTGCAGCGGAGTCATAAACGCATCGCGATTTGGTAACAGGTTCACTGAGTCGACAAATATAGCGGAAGCATTGAAACACAAGTTTGAAGTAAAGCAACTCTTTTATTGATATAAATATGTGTTACAGGCGGCATATAGCCGAGATTACAAGTCGCTCAAGCCTCTCTCTCTGAAACAGTAAAAGCGTGCCATGTGGCTACAACTGTGGAATGATTGTACAGGCGATGTTCAGGCCAGTTTGGGCTATGTTCCAACATTATGTCTTGTATATGTGCTTCAGTCCCGGACGTACCGTTGCAAGGCTTCAGAGGGAACTCCTGGCCTTAGCACGTACGTTGGAGGCATCCGCACCGAACGAGGTTCTCCCGCACCCTGCATACAAACTGGTAGATTATTAGTACATTGAATGCACTGGTGGGGAAGCTACTCGCCCGCTCGACAAATCCAAACACGTAATACAGGTTCCATGCACCAACTATTAAGTTGTCTTTCTAGTTGCCTTATGATCTGTTTCATGCAAATATTGAATAGCCTAACGTGTCGGGCAGTGCGCCGTGCAACATGAGAGGAAACACGGCGAGACTTACCAACTTACCATCTCCTTCCCTGTCCAAGGCAAACATTGAGGCAAACATTGTTAATTCAAGCACGGGCAAGTATAACATTCAGGAGACATAGCATATGCAAACACGAGGGTCGTTTTAACATGATCGTTCAGGTGTTCAGTTGTTTATTAATGCGATGCAGTGACTCGCACGCGGATAGCCGCTAAGCGAGGATGACTTATCTATATGAACATAATGTCGCTGGCATAGCCATAAAGGACAGTTTAGTCTCAGGGCGAAGTGACGTACAATGCGGGTGGCGAGTCCCGTCGCATAACACTTGCCGGGTAACATACGACTATACATACGTCCCGTCCAGATCGGATCGGTCCCAGTACCCCGGTGACCGTCTGCGGAACTCAACATAACATACCTTGTGCACACAAGTTGTCCGCGATAATGCAGGTCAGGGTCTATCCATATTACATAGCTTGACATGATAATCATGAAACTTAAACTTAATCTGAACGAGCATATTGCCCCACGAGCTGGGATTCCATCAGTACATAACACGATCCGCGTTCAGATGCATACTTAGCATGATTATCATTCAAGTATGATTCACGTTCAGTATTCATTCTTGCTTAATGCATTCCCCTGGTTCGGGGATATGCCTTGGTGACCTAACGATTCCGGATACTTGCAGGTTCATTCAGGCACGGAACGACTACGTAGTAGTATCCCGGGGTTTGGATGAAAACACGGTAACATTCAAGCAGACAAGCATGCGTTTCTAAGGAACATAAGCAGGCACGTTTGCTCGGACCCGAAGGTAAGCCGAGAGATGAAACCGTTAGGGACTTAGCATGCGAGGGTCTGAGTATAAGCAGTATTTCATTTCCATGTTCTAGCAAGCAATATAAGTTGGGATTATTTCCTTAGCTAGATGCGTTGGATTTATTAGCATGCAGGGGTGATTCACCTAGCGACCAGCATGAATATTCCAGATTTTATGTGTGCTGGCTAAGCAAAGACAAGTTCACCGTAGCCACCCACCTTAGCGATGATTCGCCTCGGTAGAGCGATACGTCAAGCGAGCCTCTGAAAGCCTAAGCCGAATTCCTGTAGGGGCAAGTCTGGATATCCTTTGCTTCTTGTTTGAGGCAAAGCGGCTCAGGACAGTTGTACTTTTGCCGTTTGAGTCGGCAGTCCGCTTGAGCGAAACGGGGTGTTACATCCTACCCAACTCAGAAAAAATCTCGTCCTCGAGACTTACTGAGGACAAGCAGTAATCTAGGGTTGAGGCAATCCTAGACAAGTCGTTGTACTTGTTCATTTGGATATTTACTTGCACAAGCTTCGAAATCAGCACTCGAGTTTCACCTTTTCTTAAGTCTTGGATGGTGTACTAGTTCAAGGCGTCCCTCGAATAGATGCATTCAACCAAACTTAGAGTTAGTGAAAATCGGACAAGCTACTAGCGATACTCTCAAAGGTTCGCACAAGTTGGCACAAAGGCCACTCGCAGCATACAACCAGACAAGCAATCATATCATTCAAAACGCATTTTGAAAGTATTTAGACTTATTGTTGGAACATTCCATCGAGGCATTGAGAGAGAGCATGCACATAACCCACGAACGAGCTTTCGAAATAGAGATATCGAAATGAAGTCCAAAGGCGTAGAAGCGAGGCTCTGATACCAACATGTCACGCCCCGATCTCCCGCAGGAAAATCGGCCGTTCCCACTAGGCGGGAATCACCCTCGCCAGCGCTCCCGCGGAACGATCGCTTGACCCATCCGGGCGTGATGCCGCATGAGCGTGAGCCACGCCCGTGCAAGGACATGGTTCATTGGCTGGCGGTGAGAGTTCTAAGCCACATAGTCGCACAGATTGTCCGAGTGCAGCGGAGTCATAAACGCATCGCGATTTGGTAACAGGTTCACTGAGTCGACAAATATAGCGGAAGCATTGAAACACAAGTTTGAAGTAAAGCAACTCTTTTATTGATATAAATATGTGTTACAGGCGGCATATAGCCGAGATTACAAGTCGCTCAAGCCTCTCTCTCTGAAACAGTAAAAGCGTGCCATGTGGCTACAACTGTGGAATGATTGTACAGGCGATGTTCAGGCCAGTTTGGGCTATGTTCCAACATTATGTCTTGTATATGTGCTTCAGTCCCGGACGTACCGTTGCAAGGCTTCAGAGGGAACTCCTGGCCTTAGCACGTACGTTGGAGGCATCCGCACCGAACGAGGTTCTCCCGCACCCTGCATACAAACTGGTAGATTATTAGTACATTGAATGCACTGGTGGGGAAGCTACTCGCCCGCTCGACAAATCCAAACACGTAATACAGGTTCCATGCACCAACTATTAAGTTGTCTTTCTAGTTGCCTTATGATCAGTTTCATGCAAATATTGAATAGCCTAACGTGTCGGGCAGTGCGCCGTGCAACATGAGAGGAAACACGGCGAGACTTACCAACTTACCATCTCCTTCCCTGTCCAAGGCAAACATTGAGGCAAACATTGTTAATTCAAGCACGGGCAAGTATAACATTCAGGAGACATAGCATATGCAAACACGAGGGTCGTTTTAACATGATCGTTCAGGTGTTCAGTTGTTTATTAATGCGATGCAGTGACTCGCACGCGGATAGCCGCTAAGCGAGGATGACTTATCTATATGAACATAATGTCGCTGGCATAGCCATAAAGGACAGTTTAGTCTCAGGGCGAAGTGACGTACAATGCGGGTGGCGAGTCCCGTCGCATAACACTTGCCGGGTAACATACGACTATACATACGTCCCGTCCAGATCGGATCGGTCCCAGTACCCCGGTGACCGTCTGCGGAACTCAACATAACATACCTTGTGCACACAAGTTGTCCGCGATAATGCAGGTCAGGGTCTATCCATATTACATAGCTTGACATGATAATCATGAAACTTAAACTTAATCTGAACGAGCATATTGCCCCACGAGCTGGGATTCCATCAGTACATAACACGATCCGCGTTCAGATGCATACTTAGCATGATTATCATTCAAGTATGATTCACGTTCAGTATTCATTCTTGCTTAATGCATTCCCCTGGTTCGGGGATATGCCTTGGTGACCTAACGATTCCGGATACTTGCAGGTTCATTCAGGCACGGAACGACTACGTAGTAGTACCCGGGGTTTGGATGAAAACACGGTAACATTCAAGCAGACAAGCATGCGTTTCTAAGGAACATAAGCAGGCACGTTTGCTCGGACCCGAAGGTAAGCCGAGAGATGAAACCGTTAGGGACTTAGCATGCGAGGGTCTGAGTATAAGCAGTATTTCATTTCCATGTTCTAGCAAGCAATATAAGTTGGGATTATTTCCTTAGCTAGATGCGTTGGATTTATTAGCATGCAGGGGTGATTCACCTAGCGACCAGCATGAATATTCCAGATTTTATGTGTGCTGGCTAAGCAAAGACAAGTTCACCGTAGCCACCCACCTTAGCGATGATTCGCCTCGGTAGAGCGATACGTCAAGCGAGCCTCTGAAAGCCTAAGCCGAATTCCTGTAGGGGCAAGTCTGGATATCCTTTGCTTCTTGTTTGAGGCAAAGCGGCTCAGGACAGTTGTACTTTTGCCGTTTGAGTCGGCAGTCCGCTTGAGCGAAACGGGGTGTTACATCCTACCCAACTCAGAAAAAATCTCGTCCTCGAGACTTACTGAGGACAAGCAGTAATCTAGGGTTGAGGCAATCCTAGACAAGTCGTTGTACTTGTTCATTTGGATATTTACTTGCACAAGCTTCGAAATCAGCACTCGAGTTTCACCTTTTCTTAAGTCTTGGATGGTGTACTAGTTCAAGGCGTCCCTCGAATAGATGCATTCAACCAAACTTAGAGTTAGTGAAAATCGGACAAGCTACTAGCGATACTCTCAAAGGTTCGCACAAGTTGGCACAAAGGCCACTCGCAGCATACAACCAGACAAGCAATCATATCATTCAAAACGCATTTTGAAAGTATTTAGACTTATTGTTGGAACATTCCATCGAGGCATTGAGAGAGAGCATGCACATAACCCACGAACGAGCTTTCGAAATAGAGATATCGAAATGAAGTCCAAAGGCGTAGAAGCGAGGCTCTGATACCAACATGTCACGCCCCGATCTCCCGCAGGCAAATCGGCCGTTCCCACTAGGCGGGAATCACCCTCGCCAGCGCTCCCGCGGAACGATCGCTTGACCCATCCGGGCGTGATGCCGCATGAGCGTGAGCCACGCCCGTGCAAGGACATGGTTCATTGGCTGGCGGTGAGAGTTCTAAGCCACATAGTCGCACAGATTGTCCGAGTGCAGCGGAGTCATAAACGCATCGCGATTTGGTAACAGGTTCACTGAGTCGACAAATATAGCGGAAGCATTGAAACACAAGTTTGAAGTAAAGCAACTCTTTTATTGATATAAATATGTGTTACAGGCGGCATATAGCCGAGATTACAAGTCGCTCAAGCCTCTCTCTCTGAAACAGTAAAAGCGTGCCATGTGGCTACAACTGTGGAATGATTGTACAGGCGATGTTCAGGCCAGTTTGGGCTATGTTCCAACATTATGTCTTGTATATGTGCTTCAGTCCCGGACGTACCGTTGCAAGGCTTCAGAGGGAACTCCTGGCCTTAGCACGTACGTTGGAGGCATCCGCACCGAACGAGGTTCTCCCGCACCCTGCATACAAACTGGTAGATTATTAGTACATTGAATGCACTGGTGGGGAAGCTACTCGCCCGCTCGACAAATCCAAACACGTAATACAGGTTCCATGCACCAACTATTAAGTTGTCTTTCTAGTTGCCTTATGATCAGTTTCATGCAAATATTGAATAGCCTAACGTGTCGGGCAGTGCGCCGTGCAACATGAGAGGAAACACGGCGAGACTTACCAACTTACCATCTCCTTCCCTGTCCAAGGCAAACATTGAGGCAAACATTGTTAATTCAAGCACGGGCAAGTATAACATTCAGGAGACATAGCATATGCAAACACGAGGGTCGTTTTAACATGATCGTTCAGGTGTTCAGTTGTTTATTAATGCGATGCAGTGACTCGCACGCGGATAGCCGCTAAGCGAGGATGACTTATCTATATGAACATAATGTCGCTGGCATAGCCATAAAGGACAGTTTAGTCTCAGGGCGAAGTGACGTACAATGCGGGTGGCGAGTCCCGTCGCATAACACTTGCCGGGTAACATACGACTATACATACGTCCCGTCCAGATCGGATCGGTCCCAGTACCCCGGTGACCGTCTGCGGAACTCAACATAACATACCTTGTGCACACAAGTTGTCCGCGATAATGCAGGTCAGGGTCTATCCATATTACATAGCTTGACATGATAATCATGAAACTTAAACTTAATCTGAACGAGCATATTGCCCCACGAGCTGGGATTCCATCAGTACATAACACGATCCGCGTTCAGATGCATACTTAGCATGATTATCATTCAAGTATGATTCACGTTCAGTATTCATTCTTGCTTAATGCATTCCCCTGGTTCGGGGATATGCCTTGGTGACCTAACGATTCCGGATACTTGCAGGTTCATTCAGGCACGGAACGACTACGTAGTAGTATCCCGGGGTTTGGATGAAAATACGGTAACATTCAAGCAGACAAGCATGCGTTTCTAAGGAACATAAGCAGGCACGTTTGCTCGGACCCGAAGGTAAGCCGAGAGATGAAACCGTTAGGGACTTAGCATGCGAGGGTCTGAGTATAAGCAGTATTTCATTTCCATGTTCTAGCAAGCAATATAAGTTGGGATTATTTCCTTAGCTAGATGCGTTGGATTTATTAGCATGCAGGGGTGATTCACCTAGCGACCAGCATGAATATTCCAGATTTTATGTGTGCTGGCTAAGCAAAGACAAGTTCACCGTAGCCACCCACCTTAGCGATGATTCGCCTCGGTAGAGCGATACGTCAAGCGAGCCTCTGAAAGCCTAAGCCGAATTCCTGTAGGGGCAAGTCTGGATATCCTTTGCTTCTTGTTTGAGGCAAAGCGGCTCAGGACAGTTGTACTTTTGCCGTTTGAGTCGGCAGTCCGCTTGAGCGAAACGGGGTGTTACATCCTACCCAACTCAGAAAAAATCTCGTCCTCGAGACTTACTGAGGACAAGCAGTAATCTAGGGTTGAGGCAATCCTAGACAAGTCGTTGTACTTGTTCATTTGGATATTTACTTGCACAAGCTTCGAAATCAGCACTCGAGTTTCACCTTTTCTTAAGTCTTGGATGGTGTACTAGTTCAAGGCGTCCCTCGAATAGATGCATTCAACCAAACTTAGAGTTAGTGAAAATCGGACAAGCTACTAGCGATACTCTCAAAGGTTCGCACAAGTTGGCACAAAGGCCACTCGCAGCATACAACCAGACAAGCAATCATATCATTCAAAACGCATTTTGAAAGTATTTAGACTTATTGTTGGAACATTCCATCGAGGCATTGAGAGAGAGCATGCACATAACCCACGAACGAGCTTTCGAAATAGAGATATCGAAATGAAGTCCAAAGGCGTAGAAGCGAGGCTCTGATACCAACATGTCACGCCCCGATCTCCCGCAGGAAAATCGGCCGTTCCCACTAGGCGGGAATCACCCTCGCCAGCGCTCCCGCGGAACGATCGCTTGACCCATCCGGGCGTGATGCCGCATGAGCGTGAGCCACGCCCGTGCAAGGACATGGTTCATTGGCTGGCGGTGAGAGTTCTAAGCCACATAGTCGCACAGATTGTCCGAGTGCAGCGGAGTCATAAACGCATCGCGATTTGGTAACAGGTTCACTGAGTCGACAAATATAGCGGAAGCATTGAAACACAAGTTTGAAGTAAAGCAACTCTTTTATTGATATAAATATGTGTTACAGGCGGCATATAGCCGAGATTACAAGTCGCTCAAGCCTCTCTCTCTGAAACAGTAAAAGCGTGCCATGTGGCTACAACTGTGGAATGATTGTACAGGCGATGTTCAGGCCAGTTTGGGCTATGTTCCAACATTATGTCTTGTATATGTGCTTCAGTCCCGGACGTACCGTTGCAAGGCTTCAGAGGGAACTCCTGGCCTTAGCACGTACGTTGGAGGCATCCGCACCGAACGAGGTTCTCCCGCACCCTGCATACAAACTGGTAGATTATTAGTACATTGAATGCACTGGTGGGGAAGCTACTCGCCCGCTCGACAAATCCAAACACGTAATACAGGTTCCATGCACCAACTATTAAGTTGTCTTTCTAGTTGCCTTATGATCAGTTTCATGCAAATATTGAATAGCCTAACGTGTCGGGCAGTGCGCCGTGCAACATGAGAGGAAACACGGCGAGACTTACCAACTTACCATCTCCTTCCCTGTCCAAGGCAAACATTGAGGCAAACATTGTTAATTCAAGCACGGGCAAGTATAACATTCAGGAGGCATAGCATATGCAAACACGAGGGTCGTTTTAACATGATCGTTCAGGTGTTCAGTTGTTTATTAATGCGATGCAGTGACTCGCACGCGGATAGCCGCTAAGCGAGGATGACTTATCTATATGAACATAATGTCGCTGGCATAGCCATAAAGGACAGTTTAGTCTCAGGGCGAAGTGACGTACAATGCGGGTGGCGAGTCCCGTCGCATAACACTTGCCGGGTAACATACGACTATACATACGTCCCGTCCAGATCGGATCGGTCCCAGTACCCCGGTGACCGTCTGCGGAACTCAACATAACATACCTTGTGCACACAAGTTGTCCGCGATAATGCAGGTCAGGGTCTATCCATATTACATAGCTTGACATGATAATCATGAAACTTAAACTTAATCTGAACGAGCATATTGCCCCACGAGCTGGGATTCCATCAGTACATAACACGATTCGCGTTCAGATGCATACTTAGCATGATTATCATTCAAGTGTGATTCACGTTCAGTATTTATTCTTGCTTAATGCATTCCCCTGGTTCGGGGATATGCCTTGGTGACCTAACGATTCCGGATACTTGCAGGTTCATTCAGGCACGGAACGACTACGTAGTAGTATCCCGGGGTTTGGATGAAAACACGGTAACATTCAAGCAGACAAGCATGCGTTTCTAAGGAACATAAGCAGGCACGTTTGCTCGGACCCGAAGGTAAGCCGAGAGATGAAACCGTTAGGGACTTAGCATGCGAGGGTCTGAGTATAAGCAGTATTTCATTTCCATGTTCTAGCAAGCAATATAAGTTGGGATTATTTCCTTAGCTAGATGCGTTGGATTTATTAGCATGCAGGGGTGATTCACCTAGCGACCAGCATGAATATTCCAGATTTTATGTGTGCTGGCTAAGCAAAGACAAGTTCACCGTAGCCACCCACCTTAGCGATGATTCGCCTCGGTAGAGCGATACGTCAAGCGAGCCTCTGAAAGCCTAAGCCGAATTCCTGTAGGGGCAAGTCTGGATATCCTTTGCTTCTTGTTTGAGGCAAAGCGGCTCGGGACAGTTGTACTTTTGCCGTTTGAGTCGGCAGTCTGCTTGAGCGAAACGGGGTGTTACATCCTACCCAACTCAGAAAAAATCTCGTCCTCGAGACTTACTGAGGACAAGCAGTAATCTAGGGTTGAGGCAATCCTAGACAAGTCGTTGTACTTGTTCATTTGGATATTTACTTGCACAAGCTTCGAAATCAGCACTCGAGTTTCACCTTTTCTTAAGTCTTGGATGGTGTACTAGTTCAAGGCGTCCCTCGAATAGATGCATTCAACCAAACTTAGAGTTAGTGAAAATCGGACAAGCTACTAGCGATACTCTCAAAGGTTCGCACAGGTTGGCACAAAGGCCACTCGCAGCATACAACCAGACAAGCAATCATATCATTCAAAACGCATTTTGAAAGTATTTAGACTTATTGTTGGAACATTCCATCGAGGCATTGAGAGAGAGCGTGCACATAACCCACGAACGAGCTTTCGAAACAGAGATATCAAAATGAAGTCCAAAGGTGTAGAAGCCAGGCTCTGATACCAACATGTCACGCCCCGATCTCCCGCAGGCAAATCGGCCGTTCCCGTTAGGAGGGAATCACCCTCGCCAACGCTCCCGCGGAACGATCGCTTGACCCATCCGGGCGTGATGCCGCACGAGCGTGAGCTACGCCCGTACAAGGACATGGTTCATTGGCTGGCCGTGAGAGTTCTAAGCCACATAGTCGCACAGATTGTCCGAGTGCAGCGGAGTCATAAACGCATAGCGATTTGGTAACAGGTTCACTGAGTCGACAAATATAGCGGAAGCATTGAAACACAAGTTTGAAGTAAAGCAACTCTTTTATTGATATAAATATGTGTTACAGGCGGCGTATAGCCGAGATTACAAATCGCTCAAGCCTCTCTATCTGAAACAGTAAAAGCGTGCCAAGTGGCTACAACTGGGGAATGATTGTACAGGCGATGTTCAGGCGAGTTCGGGCTATGTTCCAACATTATGTCTTGTATATGTGCTTCAGTCCCGGACGCACCGTTGCAAGGCTTCAGAGGAAACTCCTAGCCTTAGCACGTACGTTGGAGGCATCCGCACCGAACGAGGTTCTCCCGCACCCTGCATACAAACTGGTGGATTATTAGTACATTGAATGCACTGGTGGGGAAGCTACTCGCCCGCTCGACAAATCCAAACACGTAATACAGGTTCCGTGCACCAACTATTAAGTTGTCTTTCTAGCTGCCTTAGGATCAGTTTCATGCAAATATTGAATAGCCTAACGTGTCGGGCAGTGCACCGTGCAACATGAGAGGAAACACGGTGAGACTTACCAACTTACCATCTCCTTCCCTGTCCAAGGCAAACATTAAGGCAAACATTGTTAATTCAAGCACGGGCAAGTATAACATTCAGGAGGCATAGCATATGCAAACACGAGGGTCGTTTTAACATGATCGTTCAGGTGTTCAGTTGTTCATTAATGCGATGCAGTGACTCGCACGCGGATAGCCGCTAAGCGAGGATGACTTATCTATATGAACATAATGTCGCTGGCATAGCCATAAAGGACAGTTTAGTCTCAGGGCGAAGTGACGTACAATGCGGGTGGCGAGCCCCGTCGCATAACACTTTTCGGGTAACATACGACTATACATACGTCCCGTCCGGATCGGATCGGTCCCAGTGCCCCGGTGACCGTCCGCGGAACTCAACATAACATACCTTATGCACACAAGTTGTCCGCGATAATGCAGGTCAGGGTCTATCCATATTACATAGCTTGACATGATAATCATGAAACTTAAACTTAATCTGAACGAGCAAATTGCTCCACGAGCTGGGATTCCATCAGTAAATAATACGATCCTCGTTCAGATGCATGCTTAGCATGATTATCATTCAAGTGTGATTCACGTTCAATATTCATTCTTGCTTAATGCATTCCCCTGGTTCGGGGATATGCCTTGGTGACCTAACGGTCCCGGATACTTGCAGGTTCATTCAGGCACGGAACGACTACGTAGTAGTCTCCTGGGGTTTGGATGAAAACACGGTAACATTCAAGCAGACAAGCATGCGTTTCTAAGGAACATAAGCAGACAAGTTTGCTCGGACCCGAAGGTAAGCCGAGAGATGAAACCGTTAGGGACTTAGCATGCGAGGGTCTGAGTATAAGCAGTATTTCATTTCCATGTTCTAGCAAGCAATATAAGTTGGGATTATTTACTTAGCTAGGTGCGTTGGATTTATTAGCATGCAGGGGTGATTCACCTAGCGACTAGCATGAACATTCCAGATTTTATGTGTGCTGGCTAAGCAAAGACAAGTTCACCGTAGCCACCCACCTTAGCGATGATTCGCCTCGGTAGAGCGATACGTCAAGCGAGCCTCTGAAAGCCTAAGCCGAATTCCTGTAGGGGCAAGTCTGGATATCCTTTGCTTCTTGTTTGAGGCAAAGCGGGTCGGGACAGTTGCACTTTTGCCGTTTGAGTCGGCAGTCCGCTTGAGCGGAACGGGGTGTTACATCCTACCCAACTCAGAAAAAGTCTCGTCCTCGAGACTTATTGAGGACAAGCAGTAATCTAGGGTTGAGGCATCCTAGACAAGTCGTTGTACTTGTTCATTTGGATATTCACTTGCACAAGCTTCGAAATCAGCACTCGAGTTTCACCTTTTCTTAAGTCTTGGATGGTGCACTAGTTCAAGGCATCCCTCGAATAGATGCATTCAACCAAACTTAGAGTTAGTGAAAATCGGACAAGCTACTAGCGATACTCTCAAAGGTTCGCACAGGTTGGCACAAAGGCCACTCGCAGCATACAACCAGACAAGCAATCATATCATTCAAAATGCATTTTGAAAGTATTTAGACTTATTGTTGGAACATTCCATCGAGGCATTGAGAGAGAGCGTGCACATAACCCACGAACGAGCTTTCGAAACAGAGATATCAAAATGAAGTCCAAAGGCGTAGAAGCCAGGCTCTGATACCAACATGTCACGCCCCGATCTCCCGCATGCAAATCGGCCGTTCCCGCTAGGCGGGAATCACCCTCGCCAGCGCTCCCGCTGAACGATCGCTTGACCCATCCGGGCGTGATGCCGCACGAGCGTGAGCTACGCCCGTGCAAGGACATGGTTCATTGGCTGGCGGTAAGAGTTCTAAGTCACATAGTCGCACAGATTGTTCGAGTGCAGCGGAGTCATAAACGCATAGCGATTTGGTAACAGGTTCACTGAGTCGACAAATATAGCGGAAGCATTGAAACACAAGTTTGAAGTAAAGCAACTCTTTTATTGATATAAATATGTGTTACAGGCGGCGTATAGCCGAGATTACAAATCGCTCAAGCCTCTCTCTCTGAAACAGTAAAAGCGTGCCAAGTGGCTACAACTGTGGAATGATTGTACAGGCGATGTTCAGGCGAGTTCGGGCTATGTTCTAACATTATGTCTTGTATATGTACTTCAGTCCCGGACGTACCGTTGCAAGGCTTCAGAGGGAACTCCTGGCCTTAGCACGTACGTTGGAGGCATCCACACCGAACGAGGTTCTCCCGCACCCTGCATACAAACTGGTGGATTATTAGTACATTGAATGCACTGGTGGGGAAGCTACTCGCCCGCTCGACAAATCCAAACACGCAATACAGGTTCCGTGCACCAACTATTAAGTTGTCTTTCAAGCTGCCTTAGGATCAGTTTCATGCAAATATTGAATAGCCTAACGTGTCGGGCAGTGCGCCGTGCAACATGAGAGAAAACACGGCGAGACTTACCAACTTACCATCTCCTTCCCTGTCCGAGGCAAACAATGATGCAAACATTGTTAATTCAAGCACGGGTAAGTATAACATTCAGGAGGCATAGCATATGCAAACACGAGGGTCATTTTAACATGATCGTTCAGGTGTTCAGTTGTTCATTAATGCGATGTAGTGACTCGCACGCGGATAGCAGCTAAGCGAGGATGACTTATCTATATGAACATAATGTCGCTGGCATAGCCATAAAGGACAGTTTAGTCTCAGGGCGAAGTGACGTACAACGCGGGTGGCGAGCCCCGTCGTATAACACTTGCCGGGTAACATACGACTATACATACGTCCCATCCGGATCGGATCGGTCCCAGTGCCCCGGTGACCGTCCGCGGAACTCAACATAACATACCTTGTGCACACAAGTTGTCCGCGATAATGCAGGTCAGGGTCTATCAATATTCCATAGCTTGACATGATAATCATGAAACTTAAACTTAATCTGAACGAGCATATTGCTCCACGAGCTGGGATTCCATCAGTACATAACACGATCCTCGTTCAGATGCATACTTAGCATGATTATCATTCAAGTGTGATTCACGTTCAGTATTCATTCTTGCTTAATGCATTTCCCTGGTTCGGGGATATGCCTTGGTGACCTAACGGTCTCGGATACTTGCAGGTTCATTCAGGCACGGAATGACTACGTAGTAGTCTCCCGGGGTTTAGATGAAAACACGGTAACATTCAAGCAGACAAGCATGCATTTTTAAGGAACATAACCATGCACGTTTGCTCGGACCCGAAGGTAAGCCGAGAGATGAAACCGTTAGGGACTTAGCATACGAGGGTCTGAGTATAAGCAGTATTTCATTTCCATGTTTTAGCAAGCAATATAAGTTGGGATTATTCCCTTAGCTAGGTGCATTGGATTTATTAGCATGCAGGGGGTGATTCACCTAGCGACTAGCATGAACATTCCAGATTTTATGTGTGCTGGCTAAGCAAAGACAAGTTCACCGTAGCCACCCACCTTAGCGATGATTCGCCTCGGTAGAGCGATACGTCAAGCGAGCCTCTGAAAGCCTAAGCCGAATTCCTGTAGGGGCAAGTCTGGATATCCTTTGCTTCTTGTTTGAGGCAAAGCGGGTCGGGACAGTTGCACTTTTGCCGTTTGAGTCGGCAGTCCGCTTGAGCGGAACGGGGTGTTACACATTTGATGTCTTATTTAAGTTAGAATCATATTTCTATACTCGTTTCACCAATCTAGGCCAGTTATATACCTTATTTCGGTTAGAATATCCCATCAATACTCGTTTTCACCATTCTATGTCAATCTACACTATAATTCTGTTAGAATCACCCATCTATGCTCGTTTTCATGATTCTACCTGTTCTACACAATATTTCGAACAGAATCAAGGATCTAAATTTGTTTTCAACATTCTACGATCGTATTGTACCATATTTCGATTCGAATCACCCGTTTACACTCGTTTTCACCATTTCATGAGCCTTTGATACCTTATTTCGGTTAGAATCCTATTTCTATACTCGTTACACCAATCTAGGCCGGTTATATACCTTATTTCGGTTAGAATCTCCCGTCTATACTCGTTTTTACCATTCTACGCCTATTTTATGCCATAATTTTGGTAAAATCACACATCTATGCTCGTTTTCACCATTCTACACTTGTTTTATACCAAATTTTCGGTTAGAATCATCCATCCGTTCTCATTTTCATCATTCTATGCTCATTCTATTCCATATTTTTGTTAGAATCACCTATTTATTTATACTTGTTTTCACCAATCTAAGCTCATTCTATACCATAATTAGAATTGTCCATCTATACTCGTTTTCATCAATCTATGCCTATTCTAAAACATATTTCGGTTAGAATCACCCATATACACTCGTTTTTACCATTCTATGCTATCATATTTAAGTTAGTATCCATCTCGTTTTCACAATTCCATGTCCGTTTTATAAGATATTTTGGTTAGAATCACCGATCTAAACATATTTCAGCATTCTAAACCCATTAAATACCATATTTCGGTTAGAATCACCCATTTATACTCGTTTTAACTATTATACGATAGTTTGATGCCTTATTTTGATTACAATCACATTTCAGTACACGTTTCCAAAATCTACGCTACTTTTATACCATATTTCGGTTTTGAATCACCAATCTATACCCGTTTTCACCAATCTACATGCATTCTACACCATAGTTCGGTTAGAATCACTCATCTATACACGTTTTCATGATTTGAGCCCTGTTTTATACCATATTTCGGTTAGAATTGGTGATCTAAACTCGTTTTCAGCATCCTACGGTCATATTATACCATATTTCGGTTCGAATCACCCGTTTACACCCATTTTTACTATTTTACGAGCATTTGATGCCTTATTTCGGTTAGAATCATATTTCTATAGTCGTTTCACCAATCTAGGACAGTTATATACCTTGTTTTGGTTAGAATCTCCAGTCTATACTCATTTTCACCATTCTACGCCCATTTAACACAATAATTTCAGTTAGAATCAAACATCTATGCTCGTTTTCTATATTCCTACACCTTTTTATACCACAATCTGGTTAGAATCACTCATCCATAATCGTTTTTATCATTCTCCAATCATTCTATTCCATATTTTGGTTAGAATCCCCTACTTATACTTGTTTTTCACCAATCTAAGCTCATTCTATGCCATAATTTTGGTTATAATAACCCATCTATACTAGTTTTCATCAATCTATGCCGATTCTATACCCTATTTCGATAAGAACCACCCATCTATGCTCGTTTTAACCCCTCTACGCTCATTCTATACCCTATTTCAGTTAGAATCAACAATCTATACTCGTTTTCACAATTTCACGACCGTTTTATACCATACTTTTGTTAGAATCACCGATCTAAACGTTTTTTCAATATTCTAAGCTCGTTCTATACCATATTTCGGTTCGAACCGCTCATTTATAATCGTTTTCATCATTCTACGATTATTTGATCCCTTATTTTGATTACAATCACTTTTCAGTACTCGTTTCCACAAATCTACACCACTTTTTTTACCCTGTTTTGGTTAGAATAATGTATATGCACTCGTTCTCACAAATCTAGGCACATCCTACTCCATATTTCGATAAGAATCATAAATCTATTTCCGTTTTCACAATTCTACTCATGTTTTATACCCCATTTCGATTAGAATCCAAAAATCTAAACTCGTTCTGTCATGCTACGATCATATTATACCGTATTTTGGTTCGAATCGCCCGTCTATACTCGTTTTCACCATTCTACGATAATTTGATACCTTAATTCGATTGCAGTCATATTTCAGTACCCGTTTCACCAATCTAGGCCACTTTTTCACCCTATTTTGGTTAGAATCACCCATTGATCCTCGTTTTCACCAATCGATGCATATTCTACACCATATATTGATTAGAATCACCCATTGATCCTCGTTTTCACCAATCGACGCACATTCTACCCCATATATTGATTAGAATCACTCATCTATACTTGTTTTCACGATTCTACCCATATTTTATCCCACATTTCCCTTAGAATCAGCAATATAAACTCGTTTTCATCATCCTGCGATCATATTATACCGTATTTCTGTTGGAATCATATGTTTGTACTCGTTTTCACCATTTTACGAGCATTTGATGCCTTATTTAAGTTAGAATCATATTTCTATACTCGTTTCACCAATCTAGGCCAGTTATATACCTTATTTCGGTTAGAATATCCCATCTATACTCGTTTTCACCATTCTATGTCAATCTATACCATAATTCTGTTAGAATCACCCATCTATGCTCATTTTTATGATTCTACCTGTTCTACACAATATTTCGATCAGAATCAAGGATCTAAATTTGTTTTCAATATTCTACGATCGTATTGTACCATATTTCGATTCGAATCACCCGTTTACACTCGTTTTCACCATTTTATGAGCCTTTGATACCTTATTTCGGTTAGAATCCTATTTCTATACTCGTTACACCAATCTATGCCGGTTATATACCTTATTTCGGTTAGAATCTCCCGTCTATACTCGTTTTTACCATTCTACGTCTGTTTTACGCTATAATTTTGGTTAAATCACACATCTATGCTCGTTTTCACCATTCTACACTTGTTTTATACCAAATTTCGGTTAGAATCACCCATCCGTTCTCATTTTCATCGTCCTATGCTCATTCTATTCCATATTTCTGTTAGAATCACCTATTTATTTATACTTGTTTTCACCAATCTAAGCTCATTCTATACCATAATTAGAATCGTCCATCTATACTCGTTTTCATCAATCTATGCCTATTCTAAAATATATTTCGGTTAGAATCACCCATATATACTCGTTTTCACCATTCTATGCTATCATATTTAAGTTAGTATCCATCTCGTTTTCATAATTCCATGTCCGTTTTATGAGATATTTTGGTTAGAATCACCGATCTAAACATGTTTTCAGCATTCTAAACCCACTAAATACCATATTTCGGTTAGAATCACCCATTTATACTCGTTTTAACTATTATACGATCGTTTGATGCCTTATTTTGATTACAATCATATTTCAGTACTCGTTTCCAAAATCTACGCCACTTTTATACCATATTTCGGTTTTGAATCACCAATCTATACTCGTCGTTTTCACCAATCTACATGCATTCTACACCATAGTTCGGTTAGAATCACTCATCTATACACGTTTTCACGATTCGAGCCCTGTTTTATACCATATTTCGGTTAGAATCGGTGATCTAAACTCGTTTTCAGCATCCTACGGTCATATTATACCATATTTTGGTTCGAATCACCCGTTTTTACTATTTTACGAGCATTTGATGCCTTATTTCGGTTAGAATCATATTTCTATAGTCGTTTCACCAATCTAGGATAGTTATATACCTTGTTTTGGTTAGAATCTCCAGTCTATACTCGTTTTCACCATTCTACGCCCATTCAACACAATAATTTTGGTTAGAATCAAACATCTATGCTCGTTTTGTACGTTCCTACACATGTTTTATACCATAATCTGGTTAGAATCACTCATCCATAATCGTTTTTATCATTCTCCAATCATTCTATTCTATATTTCGGTTAGAATCCCCTACTTATACTTGTTTTTTACCAATCTAAGCTCATTCTATGCATAATTTCGGTTAGAATCGTCCATCTATACTAGTTTTCATCAATCTATGCCGATTCTACACCCTATTTTGATAAGAACCACCCATCTATGCTTGTTTTAACCCCTCTACGCCCATTCTATACCCTATTTCAGTTAGAATCAACGATCTATACTCGTTTTCACAATTTCACGACCGTTTTTATACCATACATTTGTTAGAATCATCGATCTAAACGATTTTTCAGCATTCTAAGCTCGTTCTATACCATATTTCGGTTGGAGTCACTCGTTTATAATCGTTTTCATCATTCTACGATCATTTGATCCCTTATTTCGATTACAATCATATTTCAGTACTCGTTTCCACAAATCTACACTACTTTTTACCCTGTTTTTGTTAGAATAACGTATATGCACTCGTTCATACAAATCTAGGCACATCCTACACCATATTTCGATAAGAATCATAAATCTATTTCCGTTTTCACAATTCTACTCATGTTTTATACCCCATTTCGATTAGAATCCAAAAATCTAAACTCGTTCCATCATGCTACGATTATATTATACCGTATTTCGGTTCGAATCGCCCGTCTATACTCGTTTTCACCATTCTACGATTATTTGATACCTTAATTCGATTACAGTCACATTCCAGTACCCGTTTCACCAATCTAGGCCTCTTTTCAGCCTATTTTGGTTAGAATCACCCATTGATCCTCGTTTTCACCAATCGACGCACATTCTACACCATATATTGGTTAGAATCACTCATCTATACTTGTTTTCACGATTCTACCCATATTTTATCCCACATTTCGCTTAGAATCAGCAATATAAACTCGTTTCATCATCCTGCGATCATATTATACCGTATTTCGGTTGGAATCACATGTTTGTACTCGTTTTCACCATTTTACGAGCATTTGATGCCTTATTTAAGTTAGAATCATATTTCTATACTCGTTTCACCAATCTAGGCCAGTTATATACCTTTTTTCGGTTAGAATATCCCGTCTATACTCGTTTTCACCATTTTATGTCAATCTACACCATAATTCTGTTAAAATCATCCATCTATGCTCGTTTTCATGATTCTACCTGTTCTACACAATATTTCGATCAGAATCAAGGATCTAAATTTGTTTTCAACATTCTACGATCGTATTGTACCATATTTCGATTCGAATCACCCGTTTACACTCGTTTTCACCATTTCATGAGCCTTTGATACCTTATTTCGGTTAGAATCCTATTTCTATACTCGTTACACCAATCTAGGCCGGTTATATACCTTATTTCGGTTAGAATCTCCCGTCTATACTCGTGTTTACCATTCTACGCCCGTTTTACGGCATAATTTTGGTTAAATCACACATCTATGCTCGTTTTCACCATTCTACACTTGTTTTATACCAAATTTCGGTTAGAATCACCAATCCGTTCTTATTTTCATCGTCCTATGCTCATTCTATTCCATATTTCTGTTAGAATCACCTATTTATTTATACTTGTTTTCACCAATCTAAGCTCATTCTATACCATAATTAGAATCGTCCATCTATACTCGTTTTCATCAATCTATGACTATTCTAAAACATATTTCGGTTAGAATCACCCATATATACTCGTTTTCACCATTCTATGCTATCATATTTAAGTTAGTATCCATCTCGTTTTCACAATTCTATGCCCGTTTTATGAGATATTTTGGTTAGAATCACCGATCTAAACATGTTTTCAGCATTTTAAATCCACTAAATATCATATTTCGGTTAGAATCACCCATTTATACTCGTTTTAACTATTATACGATCGTTTGATGCCTTATTTTGATTACAATCACATTTCAGTACTCGTTTCCAAAATCTACGCCACTTTTATACCATATTTCGGTTTGAATCACCAATCTATACTCGTCGTTTTCACCAATCTACATGTATTCTACACCATAGTTCGGTTAGAATCACTCATCTATACACGTTTTCACGATTCGAGCCCTGTTTTATACCATATTTCGGTTAGAATCGGTGATCTAAACTCGTTTTCAGCATCCTACGGTCATATTATACCATATTTCGGTTCGAATTATCCGTTTACACCCGTTTTCACTATTTTACGAGAATTTGATGCCTTATTTCGGTTAGAATCATATTTCTATAGTCGTTTCACCAATCTAGGACAGTTATATACCTTGTTTTGGTTAGAATCTCTAGTCTATACTCGTTTTCACCATTCTACGCCCATTCAACACAATAATTTCGGTTAGAATCAAACATCTATGCTCGTTTTGTATGTTCCTACACCTGTTTTATACCATAATCTGGTTAGAATCACTCATCCATAATCGTTTTTATCATTCTCCAATCATTCTATTCCATATTTCGGTTAGAATCCCCTACTTATACTTGTTTTTTACCAATCTAAGCTCATTCTATGCCATAATTTCGGTTAGAATCGCCCATCTATACTAGTTTTCATCAATCTATGCCGATTCTACACCCTATTTCGATAAGAACCACCCATCTATGCTCGTTTTAACCCCTCTACGCTCATTCTATACCCTATTTCAGTTAGAATCAACGATCTATACTCGTTTTCACAATTTCACGACCGTTTTTATAACATACTTTTGTTAGAATCACCGATCTAAATAATTTTTCAGCATTCTAAGCTCGTTCTATACCATATTTCGGTTGGAGCCGCTCGTTTATAATCGTTTTCATCATTCTACGATCATTTGATCCCTTATTTCGATCACAATCATATTTCAGTACTCGTTTCCACAAATCTACACCACTTTTTTATCCTGTTTTGGTTAGAATAACGTATATGCACTCGTTCTCACAAATCTAGGCACATCCTATACCATATTTCGATAAGAATCATAAATCTATTCCCGTTTTCACAATCTACTCATGTTTTATACCCCATTTCGATTAGAATCAAAAATCTAAACTCGTTCCGTCATGCTACGATCATATTATACCGTATTTCGGTTCGAATCGCCTGTCTATACTCGTTTTACCATTCTACGATCATTTGATACCTTAATTCGATTGCAGTCACATTCCAGTACCCGTTTCACCAATCTAGGCCTCTTTTCAGCCAATTTTGGTTAGAATCACCCATTGATCCTCGTTTTCACCAATCGACGCACATTCTACACCATATATTGGTTAGAATCACTCATCTATACTTGTTTTCACGATTCTACCCATATTTTATCCCATATTTCGCTTAGAATCAGCAATATAAACTCGTTTTCATCATCCTGCGATCATATTATACCGTATTTCGGTTGGAATCACATGTTTGTACTCGTTTTCACCATTTTACGAGCATTTGATGTCTTATTTAAGTTAGAATCATATTTCTATACTCGTTTCACCAATCTAGGCAGTTATATACCTTATTTCGGTTAGAATATCCCGTCTATACTCGTTTTCACCATTCTATGTCAATCTACATCATAATTCTGTTAAAATCATCCATCTATGCTCGTTTTCATGATTCTACCTGTTCTACACAATATTTCGATCAGAATCAAGGATCTAAATTTGTTTTCAATATTCTACTATCGTATTGTACCATATTTCGATTCGAATCACCCGTTTACACTCGTTTTCACCATTTCATGAGCCTTTGATACCTTATTTCGGTTAGAATCCTATTTCTATACTCGTTACACCAATCTAGGCCGGTTATATACCTTATTTCGGTTAGAATCTCCCGTCTATACTCGTGTTTACCATTCTACGCCCGTTTTACGCCATAATTTTGGTTAAATCACACATCTATGCTCGTTTTCACCATTCTACACTTGTTTTATACCAAATTTTGGTTAGAATCACCCATCCGTTCTTATTTTCATCGTCCTATGCTCATTCTATTCCATATTTCTGTTAGAATCACCTATTTATTTATACTTGTTTTCACCAATCTAAGCTCATTCTATACCATAATTAGAATCGTCCATCTATACTCGTTTTCATCAATCTATGACTATTCTAAAACATATTTCGGTTAGAATCACCCATATATACTCGTTTTCCACCATTCTATGCTATCATATTTAAGTTAGTATCCATCTCGTTTTCACAATTCTATGTCCGTTTTATGAGATATTTTGGTTAGAATCACCGATCTAAACATGTTTTCAGCATTCTAAATCCACTAAATACCATATTTCGGTTAGAATCACCCATTTATACTCGTTTTAACTATTATACGATCGTTTGATGCCTTATTTTGATTACAATCACATTTCAGTACTCGTTTCCAAAATCTACGCCACTTTTATACCATATTTCGGTTTTGAATCACCAATCTATACTTGTCGTTTTCACCAATCTACATGTATTCTACACCATAGTTCGGTTAGAATCACTCATCTATACACGTTTTCACGATTCGAGCCCTGTTTTATACCATATTTCGGTTAGAATCGGTGATCTAAACTCGTTTTCAGCATCCTACGGTCATATTATACCATATTTCGGTTCGAATTATCCGTTTACACCCGTTTTCACTATTTTACGAGAATTTGATGCCTTATTTCGGTTAGAATCATATTTCTATAGTCGTTTCACCAATCTAGGACAGTTATATACCTTGTTTTGGTTAGAATCTCCAGTCTATACTCGTTTTCACCATTCTACGCCCATTCAACACAATAATTTCGGTTAGAATCAAACATCTATGCTCGTTTTGTACGTTCCTACACCTGTTTTATACCATAATCTGGTTAGAATCACTCATCCATAATCGTTTTTATCATTCTCCAATCATTCTATTCCATATTTCGGTTAGAATCCCCTACTTATACTTGTTTTTTACCAATCTAAGCTCATTCTATGCCATAATTTCGGTTAGAATCGCCCATCTATACTAGTTTTCATCAATCTATGCCGATTCTACACCCTATTTCGATAAGAACCACCATCTATGCTCGTTTTAACCCCTCTACGCTCATTCTATACCCTATTTCAGTTAGAATCAACGATCTATACTCGTTTTCATAATTTTACGACCGTTTTTATAACATACTTTTGTTAGAATCACCGATCTAAACAATTTTTCAGCATTCTAAGCTCGTTCTATACCATATTTCGGTTGGAGCCGCTCGTTTATAATCGTTTTCATCATTCTACGATCATTTGATCCCTTATTTCGATCACAATCATATTTCAGTACTCGTTTCCACAAATCTACACCACTTTTTTATCCTGTTTTGGTTAGAATAACGTATATGCACTCGTTCTCACAAATCTAGGCACATCCTATACCATATTTCGATAAGAATCATAAATCTATTCCCGTTTTCACAATCTACTCATGTTTTATACCCCATTTCGATTAGAATCCAAAAATCTAAACTCGTTCCGTCATGCTACGATCATATTATACCGTATTTCGGTTCGAATCGCCTGTCTATACTCGTTTTTACCATTCTACGATCATTTGATACCTTAATTCGATTGCAGTCACATTCCAGTACCCGTTTCACCAATCTAGGCCTCTTTTCAGCCAATTTTGGTTAGAATCACCCATTGATCCTCGTTTTCACCAATCGACGCACATTCTACACTATATATTGATTAGAATCACTCATCTATACTTGTTTTCATGATTCTACCCATATTTTATCCCACATTTCGCTTAGAATCAGCAATATAAACTCGTTTTCATCATCCTGCGGTCATATTATACCGTATTTCGGTTGGAATCACATGTTTGTACTCGTTTTCACCATTTTACGAGCATTTGATGCCTTATTTAAGTTAGAATCATATTTCTATACTCGTTTCACCAATCTAGGCCAGTTATATACCTTATTTCGGTTAGAATATCCCGTCTATACTCGTTTTCACCATTCTATGTCAATCTACACCATAATTCTGTTAGAATCATCTATCTATGCTCGTTTTCATGATTCTACCTGTTCTATACAATATTTCGATCAGAATCAAGGATCTAAATTTGTTTTCAACATTCTACGATCGTATTGTACCATATTTCGATTCGAATCACCCGTTTACACTCGTTTTTACCATTTCATGAGCCTTTGATACCTTATTTCGGTTAGAATCCTATTTCTATACTCGTTACACCAATCTAGGTCGGTTATATACCTTATTTCGGTTAGAATCTCCCGTATATTCTTGTTTTTACCATTCCACGCCCGTTTTACGCCATAATTTTGGTTAAATCACACATCTATGCTCGTTTTCACCATTCTACACTTGTTTTATACCAAATTTCGGTTAGAATCACCCATCCGTTCTTATTTTCATCGTCCTATGCTCATTCTATTCCATATTTCTGTTAGAATCACCTATTTATTTATACTTGTTTTCACCAATCTAAGCTCATTCTATACCATAATTAGAATCGTCCATCTATACTCGTTTTCATCAATCTATGACTATTCTAAAACATATTTCGGTTAGAATCACCCATATATACTCGTTTTCACCATTCTATGCTATCATATTTAAGTTAGTATCCATCTCGTTTTCACAATTCTATGCCCGTTTTATGAGATATTTTGGTTAGAATCACCGATCTAAACATGTTTTCAGCATTCTAAATCCACTAAATACCATATTTCGGTTAGAATCACTCATTTATACTCGTTTTAACTATTATACGATCGTTTGATGCCTTATTTTGATTACAATCACATTTCAGTACTCGTTTCCAAAATCTACGCCACTTTTATACCATATTTCGGTTTTGAATCACTAATCTATACTCGTCGTTTTCACCAATCTACATGCATTCTACACCATAGTTCGGTTAGAATCACTCATCTATACACGTTTTCACGATTCGAGCCCTGTTTTATACCATATTTCGGTTAGAATCGGTGATCTAAACTCGTTTTCAACATCTTACGGTCATATTATACCATATTTCGGTTCGAATCACCCGTTTTCACTATTTTACGAGCATTTGATGCCTTATTTCGGTTAGAATCATATTTCTATAGTCGTTTCACCAATCTAGGATAGTTATATACCTTGTTTTGGTTAGAATCTCCAGTCTATACTCGTTTTCACCATTCTACGCCCATTCAACACAATAATTTTGGTTAGAATCAAACATCTATGCTCGTTTTGTACGTTCCTACACCTGTTTTATACCATAATCTGGTTAGAATCACTCATCCATAATCGTTTTTATCATTCTCCAATCATTCTATTCCATATTTCGGTTAGAATCCCCTACTTATACTTGTTTTTTACCAATCTAAGCTCATTCTATGCCATAATTTCGGTTAGAATCGTCCATCTATACTAGTTTTCATCAATCTATGCCGATTCTACACCCTATTTTGATAAGAACCACCCATCTATGCTTGTTTTAACCCCTCTACGCCCTTTCTATACCTATTTCAGTTAGAATCAACGATCTATACTCGTTTTCACAATTTCACGACCGTTTTTATACCATACTTTTGTTAGAATCATCGATCTAAACGATTTTTCAGCATTCTAAGCTCGTTCTATACCATATTTCGGTTGGAGTCGCTCGTTTATAATCGTTTTCATCATTCTACGATCATTTGATCCCTTATTTCGATTACAATCACATTTCAGTACTCGTTTCCACAAATCTACACTACTTTTTACCCTGTTTTTGTTAGAATAACGTATATGCACTCGTTCATACAAATCTAGGCACATCCTACACCATATTTCGATAAGAATCATAAATCTATTTCCGTTTTCACAATTCTACTCATGTTTTATACCCCATTTCGATTAGAATCCAAAAATCTAAACTCGTTCCATCATGCTACGATCATATTATACCGTATTTCGGTTCGAATCGCCCGTCTATACTCGTTTTCACCATTCTACGATTATTTGATACCTTAATTCGATTACAGTCACATTCCAGTACCCGTTTCACCAATCTAGGCCTCTTTTCAGCCTATTTTGGTTAGAATCACCCATTGATCCTCGTTTTCACCAATCGACGCACATTCTACACCATATATTGGTTAGAATCACTCATCTATACTTGTTTTCACGATTCTACCCATATTTTATCCCACATTTCGCTTAGAATCAGCAATATAAACTCGTTTTCATCATCAACTCGTTTTCATCATCCTGCGATCATATTATACCGTATTTCGGTTGGAATCACATGTTTGTACTCGTTTTCCACCCTTTTACGAGCATTTGATGCCTTATTTAAGGTTAGAATCATATTTCTATACTCGTTTCACCAATCTAGGCCAGTTATATACCTTATTTCGGTTAGAATATCCCGTCTATACTCGTTTTCACCATTCTATGTCAATCTACACCATAATTCTGTTAAAATCATCCATCTATGCTCGTTTTCATGATTCTACCTGTTCTACACAATATTTCGATCAGAATCAAGGATCTAAATTTGTTTTCAACATTCTACGATCGTATTGTACCATATTTTCGATTCGAATCACCCCGTTTACACTCGTTTTCACCATTTCATGAGCCTTTGATACCTTATTTCGGTTAGAATCCTATTTCTATACTCGTTACACCAATCTAGGCCGGTTATATACCTTATTTCGGTTAGAATCTCCCGTCTATACTCGTGTTTACCATTCTACGCCCGTTTTACGCCATAATTTGGGTTAAATCACACATCTATGCTCGTTTTCACCATTCTACACTTGTTTTATACCAAATTTCGGTTAGAATCACCAATCCGTTCTTATTTTCATCGTCCTATTGCTCATTCTATTCCATATTTCTGTTAGAATCACCTATTTATTTATACTTGTTTTCACCAATCTAAGCTCATTCTATACCATAATTAGAATCGTCCATCTATACTCGTTTTCATCAATCTATGACTATTCTAAAACATATTTCGGTTAGAATCACCCATATATACTCGTTCTTCACCATTCTATGCTATCATATTTAAGTTTAGTATCCATCTCGTTTCATAATTCTATGCCCGTTTTATGAGATATTTTGGTTAGAATCACCGATCTAAACATGTTTTCAGCATTCTAAATCCACTAAATACCATATTTCGGTTAGAATCACCCATTTATACTCGTTTTAACTATTATACGATCGTTTGATGCCTTATTTTGATTACAATCACATTTCAGTACTCGTTTCCAAAATCTACGCCACTTTTATACCATATTTCGGTTTTGAATCACCAATCTATACTCGTCGTTTTCACCAATCTACATGTATTCTACACCATAGTTCGGTT